>VMDO01007456.1:0-91072 GCA_007922755.1 Pedetes capensis | reverse complement strand
GAGAGACAGAAAAAGAATTGATGCTTTTGAATTGTGGTGCTGGAGACGTCTATTGAATATACCATGGACTGCCAAAAGAACCAACAGATCTGTCCTAGAAGAGGTACAACCAGAGTGCTCCTTGGAAGCAAAAATGGCCAAACTGCGTCTTACATATTTCGGACATGTTGTCAGGAGAGAACAATCCCTGGAGAAGGACGTCATGTTTGGAAGAGTGGCAGGTCAACGGAAAAGAGGAAAACCCTCCACCAGATGGATTAACACAGTGTCTGCAACAATGGGCTTAAACATAAATAAGATGGTCTGCCTGGCACAGAATTGGCAAGTGTTTTGATCTGCTGTACATAGGGTCGCTATGAGTCAACTTGACTTGAGGGCACCTAACAACAACAACAATGCCTTCAAAGATTAGGCTCAGAGCCAGATATTTTAAAAAGTTGAGAAACTAGGCAGCTATTGATCTTGATTACTTGATTAGGTTTTAGAGTCCATTGAGTAATGTTATTTTCAATTGCTGAGGTTGCATTCTTCTCACACAGTCTTTATTGTCCCTCAAGGGCGAATTCAGGAATCATTCTTAATCCCCTTCTTCCTCCCTTTTGCCTGGTAATGGCTAAGCTAATTTACCTAACAGGGTGGCCACCTCCCTGACAATTTGAAAAATGCAAATTAAAACAAGAATGAAGTACTGTTTTATACCCAAAAAATTGGACAAATTTTCAACATAAAATAATGAATTTTAGTGTAGATGTAGAGTAATGGGAATGCACAGTACTGTGGGAGAGTTGGTATAAGCACTTTGGTAAATAGTTTGGCATTTTCCAGTGAAATTGAAGACAGATGTGCTTATAGTTTAGGACTATGCTTCCAGCAAGATATATAAAAGTTATTCTAGAACAATGAGTGATTTTGTGCATTAGCAGGATATTTACAGCAGTGTTTAGAGAAGCTCTGTTTTTGGCAGCTAAAAATTGAAAATAATACTCCATCCACAATAGAACTGACAAATAACATATGATATCTCTGTCTCATAATGTATACAGAAACATGCAGCAAACATGGATGAATTTATTCATACTACGTTAAAAAAACAAGTAAAAATCGTACTTAGTGGCCGGGCATGGTGGTGCACGCCTGCAATCCCAGCGGCTTGGGAGGCGAAGACAGGAGGATCCCAAGTTCAAGACCAGAGGAAGTCTGTGTAACTTAGGGAGCCGCTATCTCAAAAAGTAAAAAAAATGGGTTGGGGGTGCAGCTTAGTGGTCCAGCACTTGCAAGCATGCAGGCGCGAGGCCCTGGGTTCAACCCCAAGTACCGCAAAAAAAAAAAAAAAAAAAAAAAAAAAAAAAAAAAAAAAAAAAAAAAAAAAAAAAAAAAAAAAAAAAAAAAAAAAAAAAAAAAAAAAAAAAAAATTAAAAAAATAAACCTACTTAGGTCTACATAAAATGTCAAAATGGATAAAGGACCTCAACATAAACCCAGAAACCTTAAAACTACTAGAAGAAAAGATAGGAAACATGCTCTAACACATAGGCATAGGAAAGCATTTCCTTAATAAGACTCCAACTGCTCAGGAAATTACACCAAGAATTGACAAATTGGATTACATGACATTAAAAAGCTTCTCTACAGCAAAGGAAGCAATCAACAGAGTTAAGGAAGAGCCCACTGAGTGGTAGAAAATCTTTGCATCCTACATATCCAACAGAGGACTAATTTCTAGAATTTACAAAGAACTCAAGAAAGCAAACCCCAAAACAACAAATAAGCCAAGTGGGTAAAGGAAATGAACAAAGAGTTCTCAAATGAAGAAGTTCACAAGGCTAAGAAGCACATGAAAAAATGCTAAATATCCCTAGCCATTAGGGAAATGCAAATCAAAACAACTCTGAGATTCAATCAACTCTAGTAAGAATGGCCAAGATTAACAAAATAAGTAATAACAAACACTGCTGAGGATGTGGAGGAAAAGGGACCCTTTTACACTGTTGGCAGAACTATAAATTGGTTCAACCACTTTGGAAATCAGTATGGAGATACCTCAGAACACTAAAAATAGAACTGCCATATGACTCAGCTATATAACTCTTGGGACTATACCCAAAGGGAGACAAGTCATCATACCACAGAAACACCTGCATCTCCATATTCAATGTAGCACTCTTCACTATTGCAAGAATATGGAACTAACCAAGATGCCCATCAATAGAAGAATGGATAAAAATATTATGGTACATATACATAATGGAATATTACTCAGCAATAAAAAATGAAATAATGTCTTTTGCACCAAAATGGTTGGAACTGGAGAATATCATCTTAAGTGAATGAACACAAGCTCAAAAAGAGAAATACTATATATTCATATGTGGGAGGTGAATCTTAAAGTAAGAAAAAATCCTATATGTAAGTTGATATATAAAAATGCACTGTTAAACTTAGCAAAGAAGGGATAATATAAAGAGTAGAGAGGAGGGAGGGAACTAGCAAAGAGAAGCAAAGATTGCAAAAGGTGGGATGGGGAGGAAAAACAAAGTAGAGAGATAAAGAGGGAGAAGATAATCTCAATGTAAATGATGCAACTTCATGAGTACAGGGGAAAAATAGAGGAACATAATCCAAATATACATATGAGTTTTACTACATATTAGTCAAAAGGTTCCATAAACCTTGTAAGGAGATAAAAGTGTAATTGAAAGTGATGTAATAGTTGCATAATGGAAAAGGCCAATGCTGTATTACTCTGTACCCCACTAACATTTACCAATAAAGGGAGAAAAAATAAAGTATGAAAAACAAGTCAGTAGATGACAAATTAGGGTAGTGGTTACCTTTGATAAACTGAAGGAACTTTCAATTAAAGTTACAGAAGGGCCTTTAGAGTGAGGGGGTGTTTTATTTCTTTACCTGGTTAAGTATTACATGTCATAACCTTATTTGTTAAACTACATTTTAGTTTTAGAAAATTTTAGTTTTGTGTATTATATTTAATTATTTTAATTATTTTAAAAGCCTAAAATTCTATGGATGAGTTATAAAGCAAAATTGCTGGACTTTGAAAAGCATAACTTTTTTATTTAAATAATTAATGCATAATTCAAGATAAAAAATTTGAAAAAGTATAAATTAAGAAGTCTTCCTTGCTCCTTATTCTGCTACCCTCCTCCTAACAAGGTAACTAGTGTCATTAGCTTCTAGTGTATCTTTCCAAATATTTGATTAAATGTGTAAGTGAATGTGTGTATGCATTTAATTTGTGCTCACATTTTAACAGAAATTGTTGTTGTTGTTAGGTGCCGTCGAGTCGGTATCCGACTCATAGCGACCCTCTGTACAACAGGGGAAGCACTACTGTCAGTGCTTCTCTGCTGTTCATAGGGTTTTCAATGGCAGATTGATTTTTGGGAGGGGGTTGCCAGGTCCTTCTCCCAGCCTACAGCTTCTGGTGTTCCCAGGCAGTCTCCCATCCAGGTACTAACCGGGCCCGATCCTGCTTAGCTTCCGAGATCTGACGGGATCAGATGCCACAGGGCTATAGCTGCAGGCTTTAACAGAAATAGTAGCATATTATATAAACTTTTCTGTACCTTCCCTTTTCCTGCAGTTAATAGCCCATCTTAGAGACTTTTTTCACATCAATATGTGAAGAGTTTCCTTATTCTTTTTAAAGTATTCTAGGATATAGATCCTGCAGATGTACCACTGTGGCATCCCATCCTGTCATATCTCAGAAGCTAAGTAGGGTCAGCCCTGGTTAGTACTTGCATGGGAGACTGCCTGGGAATACCAGGTGCTGTAGGTTTGGGAGAAGGACCCAGCAGCCTACTTCCAAAAAACAATCAGCCATTGAAAACCCTATGAATAGCAGAGAAGCACTGACAATAGTGTTTCACTTGTTGTACAGAGGGTGGCCATGAGTCAGACACTGACTCAAAGGCACCTAACAACAACAGTATGTAGATAATTAGCCAGACTCCTGTTGGTAAACATTCTGGTTATTTATAGTTTTTGCTTTTACTAGCAATGGTACAATAAATTATCTGGTATTATATATAAATTCAGTTTTAAAATATCACTTTTAAATTATTGAAATGAAATTTATGTTGCATAAACTAATCATTTTAATGTGAACAATTTGGTGGCTTTTAGTATATTTATTGTGTTGTACAGCCCACTTCCGTATACATATATAGTGTTGTACAAACTACCTCTATTAAGTTCTAAAACATTTTTATCACTCAAAAGGTAAACTCCCTAGCCATTAGGCAGTTTCTCTCCATTAATTCTTATCCCCAGTCCCTTGCCACTACCAGTCTTTCTGTACATTTCATATTAATACAATGCCTGACCTTTTGTGTCTAATTTCTTTTATTAGTATATGTTTTGGAGGTTCCTCTGCATTGTAGCAGTACTTCTTTGCTTTTTATGGATGAATAATAGTCTGTTGTATGTATATACCACAGTTTGTTTATCCATTCATTGATGGACATTTTAACTGTTTCTGCCTTTTGGCTGTTGTGAATAATAATGCTGTGAACATGAGTATACACGTATTTATTTGAGTAAATTTTCAGTTTGGGAGTGGATAAGTAATTGCAGGTCATGTGGTAATTCTGTGTTAAATTTTTTAGAGGAACTATCAAACTATTGTTTGCTGCTTTCTTTCTTTTTTTTTTTTTTTTTTTTCAGTCCTTGGGGGTAGAACCCATAGCCTCATGCATGCAAGGCAAGTACTCTACCACTTTATTGTTATATATTCTGGAGTCTAATCTGCACCCTTTCAACAGTTTTAGAGGGTTAAAAAAAATCAGATGCAGATTAGAATTGCACACAAATTGGACTCCTGATTGAGAGCTCTCATTTTTGCTCTCGAATATGAATCCAATCTCCAAGCAAATCTGATTTTTAGCTACATCTGATTTTTTCACCCTCTAAAATAGTTGAGCCTGCAGCTGTAGCACTGTGGCTTCCAAACCCATCAGATCTCAGAAGCTAAGCATGGCCAGCCCTAGTTAGTACTTGGATGGGAGACCACCTGGGAACACCAGGTGCTGTAGGCTTGGGAGAAGGACCTGGCACCCCACTCCCAAAAAAAACAATCCGCCATTGAAAACCCTATGAATAGCAAAGAAGCACTGATAATAACACCCACTCAACAGCACCTAATTAAAATTGTTGAAATGGTACAGGCTACATTCAAGAATGTATGTTGTATTTTATTTTGAGACAAGGTTGAATTTACTATCCTCCTGCCTCATCCTCTTGAGTAGCTGGGAGCTCTGGCTTTTTTTAACTTCTTAAGGTAGAAATTTAGAAAAGGGATTTCCAATTTTTTTTTCTTTTTCCCTTTTGAGCATTGCTTTAGTATTCCACAAACTTTAAAATACTATGTTTTCAGTTCAAAATATTTTCCAGTTTTTCATATTACTTTTTGCCAGTTGAACTGAGGGCTTTTTACATACTTTGCAAGTGCTCTACCACTGACTGGGCTGCATCCCCAGGCCAATTTTTATTTGATTTTTTATTTTGAGTCAAGGTCTCACTAACTTAATCAGGCTGCCTCTGGCCCCAAACTTGCAGTCCTCCTGCCTCTTGAGTTCATGGGATTACAGGCATACACCACCACACCCAGACTCATGATTTCTTTGATCCTGGATTATTTAGGATTAATTGTGTTTAATTTACAGTTATTTAAGGATTTTCCAAATATCTGTTTTGAACTCTAATTTAGTTAACTTGTGACTGAAAACTATACTCTGTATGACTTCAGACCTTTTAAATTTATTTTTTTTGATGGTTCAGCATATAGTCTATCTAGGTTGACTGTTTCATGCACACTTAAAAATACTAGTCTGCTGTTTGGGGTAGAGTTTTCTGTAAGTATTAATTAGGTTCACTTAGTTGATAGTACTGATCAAAGCTTTTATAGCTTCATTTTCTACTTCAGATATCCCAAGAATAATTATAGATTTGTCTATTTTTTGTTTTTTGTTTCTTATATTTTGATGTTTACTTAGTACCTGTACAAGTGTTTAGGTTTCATTTCTTTTCCTTCCTTCCTTCCTTCCTTCCTTCCTTCTTTCCTTTCTTTCTTTCTTTTTTTCTTTTTCTTTCTTTCTCTTTCTCTTTCTCTATGTCTTTCTTTCTTTATGTTTTTATGTCATTTTTTTCTTCTATTTCTCCTTTTTTAGAATAGAAATATCTATCCATAATAATATATAATAGTTTGAAGCATGTAATTTGTTGATTGATTTCACAGGGTCATAGAGGAATTTTCCTTAGGATGAATTGTATCTCAAGTTTCATCCAACCTGATTTATATGATATTTCAATGAGACTTGGACTTTTTGAGTTGATGCTGGAATGACTTAAGACTTTTGGGACTGTTGAGATGGAATGAATGTGTTTTGCATGTGAATGGAATATGAATTTTTGGGAGTCCATAGTGGGATTCTGTACACTGAATTTGTTTTCCCCAAATGTATGTGTAGAAACCTAATCTCCAATGTTATAGTACTTGGAGGTAGGACCTTTTGGAATTCATTAAGTCATAAAGAGGGTGACGCTGAGTAATGATATTCATGTTCTTCTAAAATGGACCCAAGAGAGCTCTCTTACCACTTCTGCCGTGTGAAGTTCCAGAGAGAATACAGCTATCCATGAGTAAGAAAGTAGACCATCACCAGACACAGAATCTATCAGCACTTTGATTTAGGACTTTCCAGCCTCCAGAACTATGAGAAATAATTTTCTGTTATTTATAAACCAACCAGTCTATGTTATTATAGCAGCCCAGTAGGATTAAGGCAACACCATTATAAGCCTGCGAAAAAAGAAAAAAAAAAAATGAAGACACAGAGAGAATACTAAAATCACAATTTAAAAAGGACACATTATCTTGAAATGGGAGCAATAAGACCTCTAATTATTCAACAAAAGTAATGGAAGTCAGAAGAATGAATCTTTAAATACTGAAAGAAAAAAGACAACCTTGAATTTTATATCTCTAAAATATCATTAAAAGTAACAATGTACAAATGTTTCAGACAAAAGAATTTGTTGATAGCTAGTCTATACTTTAATAACTGCAAAGGGAGAAGGAATATGTTTCTAAATGGAATTTAATAACAGAGTTAAGATCATTGTAAAGGGATGAATACATAAGTAATGTATATAAATATTGACAGTAAAAACAATACCAATATATTATGGGGTTGCAAATATGTGTAGAATTAAATTAACTAATGATAACACAAAAAGACAGAGGAAAGTAAATAGCATTAGAGTATTTTAATGTCCTACTATTTTCATGGAAATGGTAAAAGGAATTACTTGTACTATACTGTAAAAGCCAATAGATCAAGGACATATTGTACTCTCCAGGCAACTCACTAAAAGAAAAGTAAAAGAATGCATAAAGGCCAGGTGTCTACAGTACATGCCTATAATCTTAGCTAGTTGGGAGGGTGAGGCAGGAGGATCCGACGTTTGAGGCCAGAGGCAGCCTACACAACTTAGTGAGACTCTGTCTCAAAATAAAAATGGGGCCTAGGGATGCAGCTCAGTGGTAGAGCACTTGTCTAGCATGCACGAGGCCCTTGGCTCAACCCCCAGTACTGAAAAGAAAAAGCATAATAACAAGTAAATGCGGGAGGGAGTATATGACAAGATATTTGATTAAAGAAAGTAAGTTAAGAATCAATGAAATATAAAACAAGTATGCAATATAGAAAGTCAATAAATCCAATTGCTGAATCTTTGAAAAAGTAAACTTGATAAATTCCTAGTAAGATTTCTCAAAAACAATCCATTTGGTTTGACAATTAAAAAATTGTTAATATAATTCTTCAAATTGATAGATTAAAGAAAACAAACCATGTATTTATTTCAGTAGGTTCAGAATAAGATTATGATTAAATTCAACATTAATATATTTTTTGAAGTTTTTGGCAAACTAGGAATATATACTAAGGAAGAACATACCAAAATTCCTACAATCAACATCATTCTAAAACTTTTGATAAATGAATGTCATGCCTGTTATAATCAGAAGAAGAACAAGAATCTCTCCTTTGATCATTTCTATTCATTACTGTGCCCATCCAGCATGGTTGAAATCCCCTAAGTGTAATAAAGCTATTAGGATCAAGTGAAAGAAATTAAACCATTATTATTTACAAATGATATGTTTAGGTAGTAGGAGACTAAAAAAAATCTGTAAACATATTAATAGGATAAGAAAGTTGAGCACATTTGTGGGATATGTTCAGTACATACATTTCTTTTTAAAAATTCCTTTTATAATGAAAACAAGAAGTATTAAAAGTGAATTAGGAAAACATTTAACAAAATATGTATAAGGTTTCTTTAGAAGAAAATTACAAAGTTTTATTGAAAGAAATTGAGTATGACCTAAAATAAACCAAGAGATATGCCAATTTTGTGGGTGGATTCTTTTTTCCTTACTGTGATTTCCTAAGATGGGAGAATGTTCCATTTTAATGGACATTACTCTTCATTTTGAAAAACCAACAAGGCTAGTCAGACCTCACTAGATTGACGGCCAGTTCTTCATTAGCTTCTCTTTCTCTACATCATTTTAAAGCTGTTCCTCCAAGGTGATTTAGTAAGCCAGAAATTTCTTCTGGTATCATTCAAATATTATATTATAACTGTTATGCTGTCTCTCACTCAGCTTTCAAGCAAAAATAGAACCTTTATCTTTTTCTTTGCAGACTTTACCTTCAAAAGAAACATTTTTAAATACTACACAAATGCCTTGCCTGCAGTCATCTTCAAGTTGGAGTAACTGTGAACACAATTCAAAGTCTCAGATATTAAGAGAGCATGTTTCAGTGTTAGATTCCTCTTTCCATTCTGTTCTGTCATTGCCATCAGGTAAGACTCCTCATTAAAATTTCTAACTCTGAGTATTTTCAATAGTGAAATTTAATCTTATAAATACAAGAATTTTGTAAACTGTTATCAATTATTTTGTCACTAGAACTAAACAGTTTCAGAGAAATCAGTCTAGTCATATGGGGGGTTAGTGTTCTCTGTGTAAGCTGATTTTTAAAAAATTCATTCTAGTCAGGTGTGATGACTCACACCTGTAATCCCAGCAACTCAGGGGGCAGAGATAGGAGCATCCTGAGTTTGAGGTCAGAGGCAGCCTATGTAACTTGGTGGGATCCTATTTCAAGATAAAAAATTTAAAAAGAGAGGAAGTGAAGCTCAGTGGAGGAGCATTTGCAAAGTATGCACAAGGCCCTGGGTTCAACCCTCCAGTATCATAAAAAAATTCCTTCTAAATCAATTGGATTTACTTGGGAAATAACCAGTTTTTAATCTCTTTGGTTACATTTTAAGCATTTTATTGGTAACCTGGTTGTGTTGAATGCTTCTCAGTTGTGAGTGTTTTGTTCTAATGTGCAATTTTCGTGGAATCTTTTCTGTTATATAATATTATTCTATTTACAATCTGCATTGAATTCCTTCAGATGGGAAAAAATTGCCAAATTTTAGGTCTAGTCAACTTTTTAACCTGAAGAGTATCATAATCTGTGACTGAGCAAATGAGGCATATACATTCCCATATCTCTAAGGTGGTTTTAAATTTCCAGTTCCTAATTTTGCAGCCTCCACTGTGGTGTCCAATCCTGTCAGATCTTGGAAGCTAAGCAGGGTTGGGCCTGGTTACTGCTTGGATGGGAGACCTCCTGTGAACACCAGATACTGTAGTCTTGGGAGAAGGACCTGGAAACTCATTCCCAAAACAACAATGTCATTGAAAACCCCATGAATAGCAGAGAATCACTAACAATAGTGTTTTGTCTGTTGTACTTAGGGTCGCTGACTTGGACACCAAATGGACAGCACCTTAACAACAAGTTTTTTAGAATCTTTCCAGTCTTATACTGTATTGGAACTAAGGCAAATATATTAGGTAGAAAGGAAACATCTCTCACATTGATTATCTCAGGTTCTCCTCTTTATTGGAGAATTTCTCAGGTGGGCTTTTATTTCCTTTTTAGCTTGTGGTAATAATCATCTTTAAAGTTTTCAAAATCAAGGGACTTTTCCTCTTTGTAATGTACTATTTTTTTTTTACTTATCTTCCTGCCCTGAATCTCAGTTTCTTATCGTAGTAGAGTAACAGCGATACCATTTTATTTATTTATTTATTTATTTATTTATTTATTTATTTAATAGTACTTTGAGGTTAAACCCAGGCAGGGTCTTGCACATACTTTGCAAGTGCTTTATCACTGACCTGTACTCCTACACCTTTTTAATTTTTATCTTGAGACAATGTCTCACTACGTTACCCAGGCTGCTTCTAGCCTCAAACTTGTGATCTTCCTGCCTCAGCCTCCCAAATTGCTGAGATTACAAGTGTGATCCACTGTGTTTGGCTTAGCTACACCATTCTTAAAGTTCCTAACAAGAATTATTTTAGTCCATCTTTGAGAAAATCTTCATAGAAGAAGTAATGATCAATATAACAATAATAATGCACCAAACATTTGGTCTTAGCATACACTGGGATCTATATATGTATACTAGTAAGCACATTACATTTTCTTGTTTAATTCACAACCCTGTAAGAATAGATGCTATTGTCCTCTTTACCTCATATGTGATAAAATTAAGTTTAGAGAAGTTAAATTATTCACCTAAGATTACTCAGCTAGTAAGTGACAGAGGGACCAGGAGTTGACCTGAGGTAGGTATTTTCCAGAACCACACTCCTAACCATTAGTCTTTACTGTGCGTTTTCTTATTAGCAAATGTGCTTCTCTCTTGACATAAACCTGAGAGCTCATTTAACTATCCTTCATCTTAAGAAATAACCCTGGGAGCTGGTATGAATACCATTCATCCTATGGACACTGTTCATAAGACACCCTAGTCTAATAGGATTGGCTTCCTTACTAGCTAGCGTTATCCATTCCTACTTGCATTCACTTAATAGACATCTCCATACCTACTATATTTGTTGTTAGTTATTGACATACTAGGCACCTAATATGTGCTAGAAGTATAAATATAAATAAATCCCTCAGGATAATTGCATTCTAGTTTTAAGACAATTGAAATATAAACTAATGTGGTATGAAACACTTTGCTAAAAGTCCATGGGTCACATGCTAGGTACTAAGTATAGGTACAATAAGGTTCTACTCTGGTTACATCATGTTTACCCACAACTCACAGTGGTAGAATAGATGGTATTCTCTTTATAGAAGTGTTGTTATAGGTAAGTAGAAAATAGAACCCTGGAGTGTTGAGCAGCATTTTAAGGGCAAATATTTGATTTGTAGTCTCCTTTCATTTTATCATCGGTCCTTTGGGACAAACTCCATGATGATACTCACAAGCCTGTTTTTTTTTTTTCTTTCTCCTTTTTGCATACTTTTCCACACTTGTGTATGGACTTATGATTAAAATAACATCTTTTGAGAGATACATCTTTGTTTAAAATCTAGACACTTTCTGGGTCTATCCTGATATATGTGTTCATAGTTTTCTTAAAAATAAATGTCTTTCAGTAGCAAAATTTAATATATCAATGCCATATGAACTATTTCTTTGTTTCTCAGGGAAGAGTTCAGGTGTCTCTATTATTTGTGTTTTTAAAGATGATTTTTAACATTCTTGAAAGCAAAAACCCCTATAATTAATATATATGAAGCATATCTTTGTAACTTGGCTTCTCTTTGTGAGTATAAAATATATAAACATGGTAAGCTGAATTTCTCTAAGCCTCTACTTAAAGAAAGACAACTACTTTGTCATAGGTTTTAATCTTTGCAAAAGTAGATTTCCTTTAATGTTAATAAACTAAGGGAATGTGAAACTTGATGTTTTCATATTTCGTGTTGATAGCATTGTTCCTCCAAGTAACTAAAACCATGTAATGGGATCTTTTGGAAGCTTCATTATTTCATATGAAGTTTGTGGGAGTGGTGTGGGAGATTTAGTCAGCCAAGTTTGACTGTAAATTTCCTTAAAAATCTTGTGTGCATTTGTTTCCATCCATCCATGAAGAATATTTATTAATATTTACAAATACTATTCACCTTATATACCATTTTAGGAAGTTCATGAGGCTGCCCATCTACTTTTCTTTTTTTAAAAATTAAAGTATATCTAATGAGTAATGTCCTCCCTTCCCCCCAAAAAAACCCTGCTACCAACATGCCTGGAGAGAGTATTGACACTTCTGATCATTCTGACTTTTTAAACTTTTGCCTATTTTTTTCTAAGCTCATGCTATTTATAGAAAGGAAGCAAAATTAATATTAGTATGTAGAATGGTATTTACTGAAAATATCTTTATTTCTCAGATGTGCCTCTTCATTTTCACTTTGAAAAGCTGTTAAAAAAGACTGAAATAAAAGGAGATCTTGCTGAAAATAAATTTGTAGGTGACTGTATCATATCGCCATCACCTGGTATGTCACATTTACAAATCTTGTACTTTATATACCTTTTAATCCTTCATACATATTTTTGCATTCTAAGTAAATAAAATGTAAAAAGAATAAATGTAAATCCTTAATTTCTAAAGTTTGCTTTTCATAAATCACATGCACACACAAAGAGAAAATATATCGGAGTTGCCTGGTATGCATGGGGCTCAGTATTCAATCTCTGGCATCACAAAAACAAAACAAAACAAAACAAAAACCAGAGGGAGGGGAAAAAACAAGGGGTGATACTAACAAGAAATGTGTGAGACCTACTGAATGAAAATTATGAAATACTTATAGAAATTTTACATAAAGATGGAAAAACAGTGTTCTTCTATGGTAAAATTAATGAGCATATAAATTCTCTTTATTAGGTAAGATGTTTAATGCAATGTAACTTAGAGTTCTAGTAGATTTGGTTAACTTAAAATAATTCCACAACCTACTGGGAAGACTAAACGGGGGAAATATAAAAGGAATTATGGAAAACCTGTTGAGACACTCAAGCTCCACCATTTATGGAGACATGCCAAAAATCTGTAATATCATAGATTTTATTTTGCATATATTTAGGAAGGGCTGGGATTTAGCTCAGTGGGTAGAGTGCTGCACTGCAGTCTCTGAGGTCCTGAGTTCAGTTCCCAGCACCGCAAAAATGGGAGAAGGGCCTGGCAATCCACTCCCAAGGCAATCCTGAAACAGTCAGCCATTGAAAACCCTATGAGGGTCGCTATGAGTCGGATACCGACTCGACGGCACCTAACAACAACAACAACAATATTTAGGAAAACATACTCATGAGGCAGAATAATTTATTATATGATTAGAGAAGAATTATATATCAATGGAACAGTGGAGAACCATTTAATAAACAGTACTGTTAGTCCAAGTAAAATTACTTTACACATTCATTTCATATCATGAATCAGAATAAACTCTACTTGGTTCTAAGACTTTTAAATGAAAACTACATAATAAAACTTAAAAGTTTTAACGAAATGTTTATGAGTGCTCTGAAAGGGTGCAAAGACATTATCTATGCTTGGGAGCATAGAAAGAAAAACATCACCATTTTGAGTATGTGCAGAGTTAAAATCTTAGATCAATCTTTTGATATCAAAAGTGATCAATCTTGATATCAAAGTCATACAAATTGAAATAAACTATTTCTAGGTGAAATAATCATCTACCTCAAGAGTCAAATACATGCCTGTTAGATTGGAGGTTTATTGTAAAAGTCAGCAAGCAGCATTTACAGTGGGGGAGGTGTTGTGGCAAAGCGGTAGGAAGGCCCTGGAATCAGTCACCAGTACTGTATAAATAAAACAAACAAAAAACCCAGCAGTTTTCTGAATTACAATAATAACTAGATAGAATATGTAGAGAAATACAGTATCCCAGACACCTGGCACATGGAAATATGAAATATCTCTATTAAATTTAACAAGGACCTACATAAAGAAAACTTCGACAGTTTACTGAGTATCATAAAAGGGTGTTCCTATAGGAAGTACCATGTTTTTGTCAGAAGATAGTTTGTAACTTAAAATGACAGTTTTCCACAATCTAATGTATAGAATTCCAATCAAAATAGCAGAAGTATTATTTTTGAACAAAGTTATTCTGAAGTTTAGCTCAGAGAGAAAATGTTGAAGAATAGCCATTAAAATTTTTAAAAGATCAAATTTTTATACAGCTATAATCATTAAAATATGGTGGTACTGATGGAAGGCAGATCAAGGAAATTAATTTAAAAGCCTAGAGACAGACCCAAAAGTTAATTGTATGATAAAGGTGATATTTTCTCTCCAGTGAAAGTATAGTTTAGCCAACAAATATTGATAACAACAAATTCTTATTATATATTGCATATATGCCAGCACTGGTTGAAGGGCTACATGTTAGGTAATTCTTTTAATCTTTGAGTAGGTATTAGTAGTATTATTATTGAAAAACTGTCACTAATTCACAGTTGAGCAGTGACAGCAGTCTGGCTCAAAGTCCATACTCTAAATAGCAAACTTACATCTGTAACCAGTGGCATTAAATGACTCATTATATGACATCTGTACCTCATAGAGCACATTAAAACAAGTTTAAGATAGATGAATACTAGAAATATATTTTAGGTGGATTAAAGAGTTTTACATGTTAAAAATGATGTCTTAAAAGAATTAGAAAACTAGGTATGGTTTGGTGATAATTATAATGAAAATGAGAATAACATTTATTGAGAACTTTTGTGTCAGATGCTTGGTGAATTATTTTTTGCCTGTTGATAAGTTTATACATATATAATCAATTCTAATAGTACTGTAGTAAAAAAAGCACTCATATGTTTGAGATAATAATAAAAAGTGAATTGATACAAGCCTTTTAGGAAGCACTGTGAGATGCATTTACAAGACCTTTAAGCTTTACATATATATTTTATATAAGCTCACTGTGGTTAAAAAGAAAAAACTACCTTGTTTACTTTTGTACCTGCTCAGAATAAAGGTTTACTGAATCACTAACTCTGTATTCTGACCCACTTATTCCAAGAATGTAGTCTGATCCTAAATATGAAACTTTTATTCATAAATATATTCCTGTTAGCATCTTTTGTAATAAAAAATTAACAACAACTATATAATAGAATATGCAACCTTAAAATATCTTAAAAGTTCATGTAAGGATGGAAACATTCATCAAGGAATATTATGATATAAAATAGGATAAAATATCTTGATTCTGTATTGGATACAATTATAACCATTTTTATAACTAAATACAATGTGTGAACCTTGTTGGGATTCTCATTTGAAAAAAAACAGCGGTATACACATTCAAATTTCTTTTAATATTAAATACATTAAATAATCCAAGAAATGTGACATGGATCATTAGATATTGATGACTTATTAGTTCTGTCATATAAAGCATTATGGTTACATAAATACACACACTTGATCAGTTTGTTAGAGGTTCATGCTGCCATAAAATAAAAAGAATGGAATTTGTTTTGAAAATACTACAGCAAAAAATGTGGTTGGGAGGGAGAGGAATCATTGCTAAGGCTGGATGGTTGGTACACGGGAGTTTATTATTCTAGTCTCCTTTTTGTGTTTGAAATTTTTCCACAGTAAAAAGTTAAAGAAAAATATGACATACCATGAGCAAGGAATAATTGCCTATGCTTAGAAAAGAAAGACTAAAGAAATACAAGAAAGTATAGTTTATGTTCAGGTACTTTTTCATTATGTAATTCTACTCATTGAGACTTATCCCAAGTTTTCTTCAAAAAAGAAAAAAAGTGTATCTATGAACATGGTTGTTTAAAAATTTCCCTAATAGCAATAATTTATGATGATGGTAATAACAAATGTGATGTCCAACAGGTATGTTGTTGTTGTTAGGTGCTGTCGAGTCGGTATCCGACTCATAGCGACCCTCTGTACAACAGGAGAAACACGATTGTCAGTGCTTCTCTGCTGTTCATAGGGTTTTCAATGGCAGATTGATTTTTGGGAGGGGGTTGCCGGGTCCTTCTCCCAAGCCTACAGCTTCTGGTGTTCCCAGGCGGTCTCCCATCCAGGTACTAACCAGGCCCAACCCTGCTTAGCTTCTGAGATCTGACGGATCGGATGCCACAGGGCTACAGCTGCAGGCCAACAGATGGTTGCCTAATATTCCTCAGATTAGAAACTATCATTTACGTATTCCAACAGGTATGGAATACCAACAGGTATTCCAACAGGTATGGAATACGTAAATGATAGTTTCTAATCTGAGGAATATTAGGCAACCATTTACAAAAATAATGAAGAACAAGTTATAAAAAATACAATTACACACTTTAAAATTATTTCATATTTGAAATATGTATGAAGTATAAAACATACATATGTATATGATTGGAAAGGAGTAGGCAAAAATGAAAATGTATGATGTGTTAGAGAAGATTAGATGATTACATTTTCTTCTAATGCTGCTGAACGGTTTTTCTGACTTAAAGCAGTGTTAAGCACAAAATTAACAACAAATATATCAATAACGTAAAGACACATTATGTGACCTGTAATGGAAAATTAAGAGGTATAGGGATGGAATACACTTGAGGTGAATGCTGCAGTAACACTAGGCAAATCAGTCTTTCATCTCCTACTCTCTCATTCCCTGCCACTTCCACTTCCAATTAAGCATTAGGTTTCATTCTATATGTCTTAAATAGTTGGTCATTAATTTTTCTTTTGCTGTTATCCTTATAGATTTAAGTAAAACTAGAGCTCAACAGACATTGAGCAGACTATTAAAGTGTTGAAGAATCAAAGGTGAATATTATAATGCTGCAATAGGGCAAAGTCAACAAGAATAACTATTATAGAAATTAAAGGAGCGTGTAACTCTGTTTAGAACAAGGCCAAATAGAAGTTAAGGGAGATGAGAAATGCGCAAAGATGAACTCCAGAAAGCTGAGTGCAATGGCACATACCTGTAATCCCAGTGATTCAGGAGGCAGAGGCAGGAGGATTACAGGTTCAAGGCCAGAAGCAGGCTGTGTCAAAAAGCAAAAACTGGGCTGGGGTGCAGCTCAGTGGGGGAGCACTTGCAAAATGAGTGAGGCCCTGGGTAAAGATAGAGATGCTAAGTGCCATCTTGGAATTTACAAAGAAAGAAAGGTGAGTTGTTATTAATCAATGCTTCTCAAACTTTAAAATGTGCTAACATTTACCTGATGCCTGCAGCTGCAGCCCTGTGGCATCCGATTCCTTCAGATCTCGGAAGCTAAGCAGGGTTGGGCCTGGTTAGTACTTGGATGGGAGACTGCCTGGGAACACCAGAAGCTGTAGGCTTGGGAGAAGGACCTGGCAACCCCCTCCCAAAAATCAATCTGCCATTGAAAACCCTATGAACAGCAGAGAAGCACTGACAATAGTGTTTCCCCTGTTGTACAGAGGGTCGCTTTGAGTCGGATACCGACTCGATGGCACCCAACAACAACAACAACATCAGCATTTACCTGAGGGACATTATTAGAAGGCACTTTGATCAAGTCTGGAATTAGGCCTGAAATTCTGCATTCTAACAAGATCCCAGCCGATTGAAATGCTGTTGTCCCTCATTACGTAAAGAGCTTGAAATGATGGAAATATATGTCATGGAGACATAAAAGAGTGCACCGTGTTTGCGTTTATACAAAGAGCTTGGTCTTCCTACAGAGTAAATTCTGTGAAAGTAAGCAGACAGATCTTTGAGTGTCAAGCCACTACTGTCCATCAGATTTTGCATTTACAATGGCACTGCTGACTGCGGTCAGAGTAGGGAAAATCCAAACTGTAACATTGAAGAATAAATACATGATTGCTGTCATCATGAGAAAATGCCAAGGGTGGGGGAGGTGTCAAGGGGCTATAGTTACCAAAATATTCAGGGTTATAGAAGATAAGGAAGAGAGTGGAACTCTTTCAGATATAAGACTTTAAAGAGACCTGACAACCAAATGCAGAGTGCTTGGAGTTTAAGAAAATTATGGGGATTACTGGTGAAATCTGAATGAGATCTATAGATCACTTAATGCATTAATTTCCTGATTTTAAAGAACTGTGTGGCTATGAAAAAGAATGTTGTTTTTGATAAATACAGTGTTCTTTTAAGGGGTAAGGGAACATCAGGTCAGAAACTTCATTTGAGTTCAGAAAGAGGGGTAAAGCAAATGTGATAAAATATTAAAATTTGGGGAATCTGAGTAAAAAGTACATGGAAATTCTTTGCACTATTTCAAGTTTTTTCTAAGTTTGAGTATGTCAGAAGTTTTATTATTTTTTAGAGTGGGTAGATGGAAAAAAGAACCCACAAGGAATCCAAAAACATAGCTCAATCTTCTTCACTCACACTTCCTGTCTAACCACTATGTTGCTATGTGATCTTTTGTTTCAACTCTGTATTTCTGCAACATTAAGTCCACCATAATCTCTTAATCTATACTGCTGAAATAGCCTAATTCTTACTTCTCTTCAATTACTGCAGCCAGTAACCTTTATTAAAAGAAAACCTAATTGCCCATCTATTCCCCACCTTCATCCCTTTAAGACATTTAAAGGAATTAACAGGACCCCAAAACTCGTGCCTGCTCTTTTTTTCCCCCCAGTCTCATTCTATACTACATGGATATTCAGTAGCCAGGTTTGTCCTGCTCCTTGCCACCTCAGTCCTTTGCACAAGCTATTCTGTTGTCCTAAGCTAGTCCCGTCAGTGATTTGTATATCTGAAATCTGTCACTTCATCTGTGAAATAAAGATAACAGAAGGGCGTTTCGGGGATTATTTAAAATGCCCCAACAAAATGACAGTTGAAGAGCTACCACTGAGCTATACACCCTCAGCCCTCTAGTTACCTTTTTAGACATGAGTGTAGGATTAAATGCCATATTTTTGCTATTTAACATTTTGTTATTTAACGTATTTTTGGGTGGTGGGAAATCTTAAGATGCTTTCTTAGAATTCTGCCTACCTTTCCCCAAAGCTATTTAGTCATTTTTGATTTCTTATTCATTTCACTGGTCTGATTCTGATTCTCTTTCCTTTGTGGTGATCTATTTTAGCCCCTTTCTAGCAGGGCATCTTCATCTGTCATGCGCTGTTATGACATTTCTTTATTTGCTATTTGACATTGGAGTGCATTCTTTGAAATATTAGGGTTGACTCTGCAAAAATTGTTGGCTGTTATTTCTTCTAATATTACTCCCCTTCATTCACTCTACCCTCTCCTGTCACTTTTCTTTGTATTTCCCATCACAGTTCCAAATTATGCAGTTCCTCTTTCAGCCTGAATTCGGACCTTTCAGCTGTGTCTGTTACTCAGCTCATTTGAACAATTTTTCATTTATGCGATTTCTCTGGAGGCCTTTTACCTTGTCCCAGTTTCAGTTGTTTTTGAAGATGTAAATCAGAACTTCGTGAATGTTCCAGTAGCTATTTCATGAGGTCGTTATTATACTTTGTTCATGTTTTATAGTGTTGGTATTCAAGATTGGAGTTTG
This sequence comes from Pedetes capensis, assembly GCA_007922755.1. Taxonomy (NCBI): domain Eukaryota; kingdom Metazoa; phylum Chordata; class Mammalia; order Rodentia; family Pedetidae; genus Pedetes; species Pedetes capensis. The sequence goes on along the minus strand of VMDO01007456.1, from coordinate 71,575 downwards.
CATACTGCCATCTGAAGTTGACAATCAGTGTTAAGACTGTTCTACCACTATTTATGGCACTGTGCTGATGAGATGGGTGGCGACTTACACTCCATACTTCCAGATGGAACTAGGGAAGGGCACAACATTTCAAAGTGGGGCACTAGGGATTGCCTTATCTCCCTAGATATACATTTCTGCAGATATACATTTCTGCTGAAAGTTTTGACTGTCATCTCTTGAGACAGATGACTTCATTAAGTAACCTAGGTGAGGCTGGTGTCGGCTTTTATAGTGTATCACTTGGTTCAGACTTTACTGCTCCCATTTTTTCACTCCTTCAAATCTGGAGCACTTTGGTGTTGATCACATTTTTGTGGCACTCATAAATTTTGCTTTACTTTTGTTTTCCTTTCTGCTTACAAATGTACATATCTGTGCTTGAGCCTATGTATAAAATATTTATCTTTTGGGGATACTTTTCCACTTTGAAACTGGACTCCTGGTCACTGCTGGCAGGCTGTGCCCTTTACTTCAGTGTAAAGTAAGTTTGGCACTTCAGCCTACCTATTTTTTCCATTCCTTTCCACATCTCCAAACCCTTCAAAATAAAAAAAAAATGAGTCAGTACTCAGCTAGTACTGGAAATATGAGGCTCAAATAGATAATAATCATGATGATAAAGCTAACATCTATAAGCACTTATGTGAGATACCACCTGTTACAAGAATGAATGCATTTAATCCTCATAACCCCTAGCTATTATCCCATTTTACAGATGAGGAAATAGGGGCATAAAAATACTGTGACTTAAATTGTGTTAAATTCATTGTTTTTAAAAAGTGAAGTTAATAGTTATCAGAGGTGGATGACACCAGGTGCTTGCTCTCAAGGAGTCCTAGTCTGTTGAGATCATGTTGAATCTTACTTGGCCCTGAATTATTTCCAGATTTAGGGGTTAAGCAACTTCAAGATTTAGATCATATTCAGCCAGGAATTGCAAATCTGGACCAGTCCTCATCAATTTGGAAGACTCTGAGAACATATCACCTTTCCTTTTCATCCCCTTCCAAAAACATGAAGCATATATAGTAAACTAGCCACCTCCTAAGGATGTTTTTAAAGAATCCTACTCCAGGTATTTTTAGTTTAAGAGTTGTCCATCATGGTACTTAAGTTTTTATTTCAGTACATGCAATTTTGAACTGATGTTTTAAATTGTTATGAATAGAAACAGGTTAACATGTACACTATGTTAAAAAACTAAAACTTTGCATATCCTTTCTTTTCATTTGTTTTAGTACATAGTACTTCTCTGAACCAATGGCGAAATGGATATTCACCTACATGTAAGCCTCAAATAAGGTCAGAATCATCTGCACAATTGTTACAGGGAAGAAAGAAAAGACATTTGAGTGAAACAGCATTAGGTAGGTTAAAATGATATGACCGTTAGTGTTAAATATTGAAAATAAAGAAAAAAACTGTGCTTTTCAAAGAACCCCTGTCTCAGGGAAGTTTCCAATCCAGATCGGTCACTAAACACATAAAATATCTAAGACCTTGTGAGTGTATTCATGTAGTTAATTCTGAATTTGTAGACAAGGTATCTATCCTTTATTTATGATAAATATTTCCTTCTTATGTTCCTTGACTAGTTGTTTTCTATCAACTATCACCTGGAGAGGATTTAGTCTCCAAGGTTGTTCTGGACTCTCTGTAGTCAGATCAGTACAAGGTTGCCTGTCAGAAACTTACTACCATTTCTAAATTCCTCAGGATACTGAGAGTGGTCAAGATTCAACAGAGATACTCAACTACCTTGTTCAAGTCTTCTTAGATGTCTTTAAATTTATAGCTCCAAGACTGTCAAGAGGTATCACTGGAAACTACAATTCTTCTGTAATACAAAGTGTAGTTTGTTGTGGGGACTTGGGAGAAGACAGGTTACTGTAGCATTTTTAATGATAAAAAATAAAGCCAGCAAAGTGTATTTTGAATAGCAAGTAATCTACATACTTTAAGTTCTTGTTAATTCTTATAGTGAGTAGAAAACAGTATTCATTAATCAAGTCTTCTTTAGATGTAATATTAATATACCCAATTATATACAAAAGGTATTAAGCTGTAATTATCACAATGGATTTAATACATTTATCTTCGGTGTCTTTAGATACCCCATCTTATATAATAGACCAAGTCACTACCTGATAATCACTGATCATTACATTATGTACATTACAGCACAAAACAAATGCATTCCCCAACATATCCAGAGATTTCTTTATTCTTTCTAGTGCCTCACTCTTAAGACCAACTAAGGATCATCTAGCATTTAAGGAATTTTCATACATACAGACTAAAACATGGGAAAACTTTTTTTAATATTTTAATAAAAATGTATTATGAATCACCCTAACATACAGTGTTTCACTTGAATTGATACTTCAGACCCAGTTTCGTGTATAATGGATGGATATACAGTAATAGAAAAACAAATGAAATATACAAATAAATAAGTAGATAGTTCCCCAACTGTAGGACACCTGGCCTAGTCTTTATCATTAGTAATTTTCATGAAAAATGAACCACTGTCGAGTACATGAAACCTAGAGATAACACCAGTTTCAATGTGTGGATCCATATTTGAAGAAACTAACTACAAAGCATTTGTTTAATAGCTGAAGAAATAATATGGCCTGGGTATCAGACTTTACATTATATAGGAATTTTTCTTTTCTTCAACACAAGGTCTTGCTATGTAGCCCAGGGTGGCCTTGAACACATGATCCTCTTGCCTCAGCTTTCTGAGTGCTGGGATTACAGGTAGGTACCACCATGTCAGGAAAATATTGTTTTTTACAGATTAATACTATAATAAACAAAGGCAGAAAGTGAATACATATATAAACAGTCAACAAAAAACAAAAAAAGGAAATTAAACACAGATAATACCAACAAAAGTAAACATATAATCGATATCCTAAGACAATAGAGAAATTTTGTCCATGAAACAAGAACAAGATGCTATAAAAATGAATACACAAGATTTTTTAAAATTTAGTACTTTGTTCAAAAATTTAAGACCCAATAGTGTTCAGAAAATCAATTTAAGTATATCTAACAGGTAAGCAAAGGAAAAGGACTAGATAAGGAAATTAAGATCAGTCCTGACAGTGCAGCCTCTATAGGAGTCACAGAAATCAAGAACAGGATAAAGGGAGATATTATTCAAGAAATAACATGAAATTTACTGGGTAAAAAATGCCAAACCCCCAGAAAATGGAAATACTTAGAACTGAACTATGGATAAGGCTCTTCTAATTTTCTTTTGTTTTCTGATATGTGAATTTTAACAAAATTAACACAGAGATAAGGATGAATCACTTCTCACCTACTTGAGAAAAATAAGCTAATACCTACTGGTCATGTTTAATGTGTGACATTCTGAAGGTTCTTTCCATAGCAGGGCACAGAACTAGACTTGAAGAATTTGCTTTTCCACGCACAGAACCAGGATCACATTGCAATTTTACTGCTGTCTCCAATGTCAATGTTGTATCAAGAACCCAGAATTCATCATCACAAGTAGGTTTTTATTTTTCTGTATATTGAACTCTAAAACTGCTTTATGGATTTTTAAAAATAAAACTAGCTGATAAAAATATTTACAGAATATTTTGCTCAACTGTATCACACTTATTTACTAGCATATTCAGAACCATCTCTTTAGGAAATAAATTTGATTAAACAAAACATTTGTTTCTTGGCAGCTAACAGTTTGTTAATATTTGGTTATAGATTCTTTTTCTATTAAAAAATCATGACCATCTCTTTAACATATTAAATAAGTCTTGCTAATCAGAGTTCAGGAGTTGTGTTGTTCGTAATTTTTTTTTTTTTTTTTTTTCTGTCATGTGGCCCATGAGTAGTAGTAGTTGTTAGGTACTGCCAAGTCAAGCCCGACTCATAGCAACCTTCATAGGGTTTTCAATGGCTAATTGTTTCAGGATTGCTCCCGGAGTGGATTGCCACATCTTTCTTCTGCCCCATGAGTAGAGAGGTCAAAAACCAGGTAGGTTTAGACATGAACAATCTTAAGCGTGGGGACTAGAAACACATAAATGAAAATTGTAATAATGGCCTTTACTAAACACCTCACCAAAAAAATACTTCACAGTCTTTCCTAATAAGCTTGTATATTTGTGCACATATACATTACATACCCGCCAAAAGAAACTGTTTTGGTTTATAAAAAATAGTATTTTCTTAATATTTTATACTCAGATTTAAAATACTATATATACAAAAGTTATATAACAGGTACACTACAAATTATCTTTATATAAGTAATGAAGGAAGGATGTCACTACAGTTAACTGAAGTAAAGCAGTATAATCTTGTTTTGCAGAATACTGTACGAAGGAGGTTAAGAAGCGAGAGCTCTTATGACATAGATAACATTGTGATTCCCATGTCATTAATAGCTCCAGCTAAGTTAGAGAAGCCCCAATATAAGGAAATACTTACTCCAAGGTATGTATACTTGTATTTTTTTCTTTCTTTAACAAACTTAAATTCTGAGAAGTTAGAATCTGAATAAAGGATGTCCTCCTCCTTCCCTATTTATATAGCACAAAGGGAAAATGGTGAAAAAAAGCCCTGTATTTCTCACACTGAAGAAAAAGTGCCACATAGTATTAAAACTTTACTTCCCAGTTTTTCCTAGGAACTGAGGGTTTCTAAACTAATTTACCTTAGCATTTTAAGTCTTTTTTCATTTAATTATATTTGGGTACATATTATGTATATGGTACAAGTATGATACTTTCATGATGTAAAAGCTATAGCAACAATCCTTGCTCTTAGAGCAAGGATTGCAAAGGATAGCACAAGGCTGCAAAGACTTCAAAGAAGCAACTACATTTCCTGGTGTAGTCACACTGTAAGATAAACACTTGTGATAACAAAAATAAGATCTGATGTACTGTCAAGTCAGCAATATACACATTAAATAGAAAAACAAATGGGAAGATCTGGGAGGACATGTACCAAGGTAAAGATGGACATTTACATAGGGAGACCATAACAATGCACAGAGATAAGTGTGCAAGGCTTTGCCACATAATGAGGTTTTGCATAGGCTGGTAAAGGGAGGAAAGGCTAGAAAAGAAACAGATTGTGGAGTCCTGAATATCACACACAGATATGGTTCTATAGACAGTGGAAGTTGGCCATTTTTTTTAACCAACAATGAAAGCAGTTTCTGAAAAATATGAACATGGCATCAGGAAGTAGAGATAACAAGGACTAGAAATCAAGACATGAGCCAGGTGACAATTAATTCCTATCTCTATTTTGATTTCCTAAGTCCTTTTATTACTTCATAACTACCTTAAGATATTAGGAGGTTAGTACTCTAGGTTATTATGAGAACCTGAATAAAGAATCAAAATTTTCTACAATAAGGAATGTCATTTGTGATTATGTTGTCCTGTAACAATTGTTTTTTTCAATTTGCAGTGCTGGGGCTGGTGCTAATTGGTACCACTGGCTGTTAAATACAGAATTTTGTGAGCAAGTTGTTAAACTATCAGTAGCCCAAAAAGGGCCATGACAAGCATTTATTTTCATATGGAAGACACTGGCAAATACTACAAATTAGGTCTTTTTTTCCTTCTTTTTGGCTAAGCCAGTTTATCAGCATACCACTGACTAAATTCAAAGTCAGTACATACTTCTTGTTAGGTGTCAAACTCACAGTGACCCTACAAACAGATGAAAACACTATTGTCAGTGCTTCTCTGCTATTCATAGGGTTTTCAACAGTTGATTGGTTTTTGGGGGGAGTAGGTTGCTGGGTCCTTCTTCCAAGCCTACCTATATCACCTGGTGTTTCCAGGCAGTCTCCCATCCAGGTACTAACCAGACCCAACCCTGCTTAGCTTCTGAGATTTGACAGGATCCCATGCCACAGTGGTACAGCTGCAGGCCAGTACATACAGATTACAAAAGGAGACCACGCACTGTAAGATCAAAAGATTCATCATCATCTTGTCCTTTTCTAATAATACAAATTTTTTTTCTTAAAAAAAGAAAATAAAAATATTAAAACACAAGTACTTGAATTATGGAAGTCCCAAGGAAAGAAAACACTAATGTATTCAACTGTGTTTAGAGAATAAAAATTGCTACATTTAGATAATTAATAAAACCTGTTTGAAACTGGTTTTTATGTTCAACAGCTGGAGGATGGTTGTCCTTGAGCCTCTGGATGAATATAACTTAGGTGAAGGAGAGGTAAGCTGCCTTTTCTTTAATGGGATAAATTGTACCTCATGTACTATGAAGCCTGCTTGATTTGACATTTAGGGCACTGAAGGGAAAATATAAGCCCTTTAATTTCTTATTTTCCTCCACTTATGAGAAGAAAATGTTTTCAATAAAGATATTAATTCTACTAGAAAAATGTTTTTGTGAAAACTTGACTGCAAAGATGATAATGTATAGTCTGATGTTTCTCTAAAATAAAACAAGAAAACCATAATAGTAGTACATATGTCACATAATTTCCAAAGTCCAGGACAATTCTTTTAATATTAATCAAATATTAATGTTTCTGTAATCAAATACACAAAAGTAAATGGGATAAACACTAAAAATATCTTCACACCATTCCATACTAGGCTGTAAATTACATGAAAAGCTTGACTTTTCAGATTTTTTGATTTTGGAATTGCAGGTAAGGGATTGTGGAGATGTACGGGTAAAATTACATTAAGGCAATGATAATTATGGGGAAACAGACTCTATAACCAAACTAATTCCAAAGTGGTGGTTTCTAGAAGCAGTATTATGTAGAAGAGACTTAGTTTCTGTCAATTAACAGTGCTTCTGTACATAAGAGAAATGTTTTTAAACTACCAGATTTACCCTACCTTTAATTCCCATCCCTCTTCTCATGCACTCTTCCTAATTCAGAATGATCCTAGCCAGGAAAACCAAAGTACTAAACATCATAGCCAAAATAGTTATCCAGGTTAGAACCCCAGATAAATCATTAATTAAATTGTAGCTTATCTCAATCAGTTTTTCTTTTCTTTGATATTAACATGTTCTTAGCATAATATAGATAATAAATACTCCAGAATGAACTAACACAATTTTATATAAGCTGTGGCACTGGGAACTCTTGTAATCTAGACAAGTATACAAGGAGTCAAAAGAGTAAAAAGTTACAAAACAAGAGAAAAAAAGAAAAAGAAAGAAAGTTTGGGATTCCCACCTTTCAGGAATTTGAATTTGAATTTATTTTAGTTTGCTTGCTAATGTTATCTAGATGAGAACTTTTAGAAACTTGTTCTCATATTTCAAAAGATTTCTCATAGAAGCAATTTTTTTTTCTAATTCCAGATAGAAGATCTTTCTGATGAAGTCTTCTCCCAAAGACACAAAAAATATGAAGAGAGAGAGCAAGCCAGGTGGTCACTATGGGAGCAAAGCAAGTGGCACAGAAGAAATAGCAGGCAAGTATTTTAAATTTAAAACCTAAAACCATAGAATCCATGTGAAATGAATAAAAATTCTTCATGAATCTTGGGGGAGATCACCAAAGAGGAAAACATCAGGAAGAAATATCAACTACCTGTGTACTAGTATGTACAGTAACTCACTGTATAGACAGAGCTTACATTACTTGGCCTAATTACATAATGATGAAATGAGTTTGTATTTTACTCCACTCTACTTCTAATGTTTGCTGCTAGCCTCAGGAACAGACTTAACTAGATAACAATGTGAAAATTTCCTCTATGAAAAGTAGGTCATTTCAGTCAAGCATAGTGATACACATCTGTATTCCCAACACTCAGGAGGTTGAGGTAGGATGATAGCAAGTTAGAAGCCAGCTTGGGGTGCACAGTGAGTCCATGTCTCTGAAACTCAGGAAACACACACACACAGATTGTGCCTCAAAAAACCAAGAGCCCTCCCCCAACAGACACAATCTACTTTAACAAATGACCTAACATAATTACTTGAAAAATGATACTTTAAAGTACTTTTAAAAACACAAATAGAACTTGGGAGGCTAAGGCTAGAATATCATGAGTTGGAGGCCTGCCTGGGCTACATGGCAAGACCCTGTCTCAAAAAACAGTAACATAAATAGACCTTGAGCAAAGAGAATAAGTTAGACATAATTAGTAATTATATATTTGAAAGAATCCTTGGAATTTTACACTTAAATTTCATTATTTTTAATATTATTGTTGTTGTTGTTAGGTGCTGTAGAGTCGGTATCCAACTCATAGCGACCCTACGTACAATAGGCAAAACACTATTGTCAGTGCTTCTCTGCTGTTCATAGGGTTTCAATGGCAGACTGATTTTTGGGAGTGGGTTGCCGGGTCCTTCTCCCAAGCCTACAGCATCTGGTGTTCCCAGGCAGTCTCCCATCCAAGTACTAACCAGGCCCAACTCTGCTTAGCCTCTGAGATCTGACGGGATCAGATGCCACAGGGCTACAGCTGCACACATTTTTAATATAGCCAAAACACAAAACCAAGATCACGTGAAATCTGGTAGTCACTTCAGTTAAGGGGAATCTCTCATTTAGTTAGTATGTTAAAACATCTTTCTCTGTTTAGGTCTGAAGATATCCAGATTGGCTGTAAATCTTTGTTCAAAGAGTTCTCCTAACTAAATGAGACTCTGGAATACTCATCCTTTTCCACATTCCAGAGATAAAACTTGCCAGAAATACAGAGGAAAATGTGAATTGAGGCCTTCATGGATGATATTACAGTAATTACAGAACACCATGGGAACTCAAAGACTGTAAGGGTCAAGTAATTGCCCTTGTCTTCCAAAAAACAAACCAAATAACAAAAACCATTATTAAAATTGACAGAATATTTAATGAAGTACTGTAAATAAGATATGAAAATAATAGCATCAGAAAGATGATCAGATGAATTTTTTAGTCTTTGGAGCAGAACTGTATAAAAAGCTGCTAGGTTGACTTAGTGATACCTTGTGTGCATACAAAGTTAAGACAATAATAAATATTTATTTTCTTACTAGAGCTTACAGTAAAAATGTTGAAGGACAGGACCTGCTTTTGAAAGAATACCCTAATGACTTCAGTAGTGGACAGCAATATGCTGATGAAAGTCTTCCTGAGCTTCCTTCAGAGAACCATGATCTATGTGTACATAACTTACCTTCTTTAAATGAAAGCCAAGAAATCAAGGTAAGTATAATATACTGCATATAATTAAACTTCTTTTTAATTGCCTTTTAAATTTCTTGTGTGCAGAAACTGCTTATTGTAAATTAAGTTTCATCATTACATATCAAACTCAGACAATTCAGTCTACAAAGCTAGAAAGGATCAGAAAATCTATATTGCAACATTCTTGTTCTATCACTAACTGCAATTTTGTCTCTCTCTGTGTGTGTGTGTGTGTGTGTGTGTGTGTGTGTGTGTGTGTGTGTGTGTGTAGGATGTCAGTACTAACTTCTACCTACTTACTTACCTATTAGGGAATGAGGATACTATCAAGTTTCATTAAAAATATGATTAGTGGACAATAATAGCAAGTACACAGTAAATGTTGGCTGCTATTTGTTGTCTTCCTCCAACATAAGGTTTTTACTTATCTCCCCACAGATCCAGTTCTTCTTACTTTGTTGTTTTTGTTAGGTGTCATCAAGTAGGTTTCTGACTCAGAGCGACCCTATGTACAACTGACAAAACACTATTGTCGTGCTTCTCTATTCATGAGGTTCTCAGTGGCTGATTGTTTTTTGGAAGTGGGTTGCCGGGTCCTTCTCCCAAGCCTACAGCACCTGGTGTTCCAAGGCGGTCTCCCATCCAAGTACTAACCAGGTCCCACCCTGCTTAGCTTCCGAGATCTGATGGTATCAGATGCCACAGTGGTACGGCTGCAGGAGCCTTGCAAACATAGAAATACACAAGGAAAAAAAAGAAAATATGTACAGAAAATACCTATAAAGAAATGAAAAAATATATCCCTAATACAAAAGTTTTCAAATTCTGTCTCCTGGTATCTTGCAAAGTAACCACTTTTAACAGTTAAGTGTGTATCCTCTACCAGGGATTTCTCTATGACTTTACAATACATACCCCTCTTTTTTTTTTTCCCCTGTGGTACTTGGGGGTTGAACTCAGGGCCTCAAATAAACTTTGCAAATACTCTACCACTAGGCTGCTCCCCTAGCCCATTTTTAAAATTTTTCATCCTCAGACAGGGTCTTGCTAAGTTACGCAGGCTGCCTCTGGCCTCAAACTTGTGATCCTCCTGTCTCCACCTCCCAAGTCACTGGGATTACAAGCATGTGCCATGGCACCCGCATAATGTGTACAAATTTTGAAACTAAAAATGAAATCACATTATATAGAATGTTCATAAGCCTGAGTTTTGTTTTCACTTTAAAATATACCTTAAGCAAGTTTCCAAATCAGCACATATAGCATCACTGCACTCTTCTTAAGCTTTGAAATAGTATATCTGTGTGTCCCCAACACGTACAATTGACTAGACCATTAACTCAAGACTGCTTCTCTTGTAAGCAACACACACACATTCCCTCACTCTAATGACATTCCCATCCATTAGGCGCCATAGGTAGGATAGTGGGACAGTTACAATGTTGACAGACACTGCTGGAATTCCACAGAACTCCTTTTCCTGCCCGCCCCTCTCTGCTATCTGGCTCTCTGACAACAGCTTAGGCACTGTAAGCAACCGTGTTGACATAACTTATGAACCACAGGCCCACTGCCCTACAGTCAAGCTTCTGCATCCCAGGCATGACTGTTCCTGCAGCCAGACAGTGGAATAGAAAGGGAATAGAAGAGGGATGTTATATTTATATTATATAACCATAGATTAAATTTGGGGTCTGCATTCTTGGATGCCCTGGGTTTAATACCCAGCACCACAAAAACAGAAGGACCTGGCAGGCCATTCCCATGAAAACAATCAGCCATTGAAAACCAATGTTCAATATCCCCAACCATTAGGGAAATGCAAATCAAAACAATGCTAAGATTCTACCTTACTCCAGTAAGAATGGCCAAGATCTATAAAACAACAACAAATGCTGGCGAGGCTGTGAAGAAAAGGGAATACTCTCACATTGTTGGTAGAGCTGTAAATTGGTCCAACCACTGTGGAAATCAATATGGAGATAGCTTTAAGAACTAAAAATAGATCTACCATATGACCCAGCTATACACTATTGGGAATATACCCAAAGAGCAATGAGTCATCATACCACAGAGACACCTGCATCTCCATGTTCAACGCAGCACTCTTCACAAAAGCAAGGATATGGAATCAACCAGTGTCCGTCCACAGAAGAATGGACAAAAAAATTATGGTACATATATACAATGCAATACTACTCAGCAATCAAAATAAATTATGTCATTTGCAGCAAAATGGATGGAATTGGAGAAAATTATTTCAAGTGAATGAACACAAGCCCCAAAAGAGAAATACCACATGTTCTCACTCATGTGGGAGCTGAATCGAATTTAAAAGAAGGAAAAAATCCTGTACAGAAATTGGAACATAATAAAATGCTAATGCAAACTAAGCAGAAAAGGGACAATTCAAGGAGCGCAAAGAAGAATGGAAGGATATAACAAAAGAAAGCAATGATGGGAGAAGACAGGAGGGGGAGGAGGGACGAGGAGGAGTGAGGAATGAGAGAGAGGGCGACCTCAAAAGAAACAGCCCAACTTAAAAATAGTTCGGGAAATAATTATAATAATATCAACAATACCAAAGGATGGTAATAGTGCAAATGGGCTAGATTATTCATATAATACTGCTGACAATGTAAAAAGATAGATCACTACAGAAAAAAATGTGGACTTAAATCATAATTGGGATGCAAGGATATACAGTAAAATATTCCCACAAAAAGACATACAAGTAGAAGAGAGGTCATTGGTGGAGGGGGAGAAGGGGAAGAAGGACACAAGAGGGTAAGGGAGAAGGTATCTGTGCAATGTACAATGAAATGCATATATGGAAATTTTACAATGAAATGCATGTCAGAATGAAACACATTAAGTTGTACATTAAAAATTTCTACACATGCACACACACAAAAACCCTATGAGTAGCAGAGAGGCACTGACATAGTGCCAGGGATAGCACAGTGTTGGGGAATGTTTTGTTCTGTTGTACATAGGGTTGCTATGAGTCACACCCAACTCAAAGGCACCTAACAACAACATCAACAGATTAAATTTGGGGTAGAAAGCAAAGTATGTATCCACACCATTAAACTAAAACAATCACCCTAGAAATGTCTTGCAGGAGCCCAGCAGATGCATGCTTTGGAACAGATCCCAGGGTTTAGCTCAGTTGGTAGAGCACTGCTCTACCCTGTCTGAGGACCCAGGTTTGATCTCCAGAACTGCAAAGAAATTGGAGAAGGATATGGCAGTCCACTCCCAAAACAATCCTGAAGGAATTAGCTATTGAAAACCCTAGGAATGTCACGATGAGTCAGACCTGACTCAATGGCACCTAACATCAGTTCTTACTTTAGGAGAGTGTTTTCTAAAACTGCACATCTATAAAGTTTGTACCTATTTCTTCATAAGTAGATGTTGCAAAAGAAGAACCCCAGCTAGATTAGACTGTAAAGACTATAGAAATTAATGGGGAAGTTGCAGAAAAATCAGGGAAGAAAAAGTCAATAGATATCTGTAATAATGATATGACAGAAGTAAAGATAATGAAGCAGAAGTGGATCAAACTTAAAAACACTTATTTGAAAGAGGTTTCCCTAAAGTGCTCTTCGGTTGATAATGAAGACCAGTGCCCTATCACAACATTTCCTCTTCTTGGTAGAGGCAGAGTAAAGAAATAATTCCTCAAAGTCACTCAATTCTCACTATGTCCCATTTTGAGTTGAGATATTTAGGTCCAAATGAAAATTTGCATATTTATTTGCTATAAGGAAAGAATAATAGCTGGTAAAAATTTATAGATTACTTGATGTATGCACAAAACAAATTAGTTGAGACCTAACTAAAAATGTTTCCCTTTTCAGTCTTTATGGTGGGAACGACGGGCTTTTCCACTGAAGAATGAGGACACAGCAGCCTTACTATGTCAGGAGGAAAGAAAGGATCACACTGAGAGGGCTTTCTGTGGAGAAGTCTTCTATACCAGTGCACCAGAGAATGGCCACCATGCAAAAAAGCAATTAGATGGAATGGAAGAGTATAAGACCTTTGGTCTAAGGCTTACTAATGCTAAAAAAAATAGGTGACAGGGAACATGGTGAGAAAATTTTAACTGAAGGGAAGAGAAAAAGGGGACAAAAAAAAAAAAAAAAAAAAAAAAAAAAAAAAAAAAAAAAAAAAAAAAAAAAAAAAAAAAAAAAAAAGAAAAAAGAAAAAAAGCCCTGTAGCCCTATTCTGGATCTTCTACTTACTCTGGTCCCAATTCCATAATACAAGAATGTACTGCATGTATCCGTTTTTTATGCTGTTTATGAAAACAAGCAAGATAATTATTTTTCCTTCCTGAACCACAGAAGTAGCTAGACTCTCACCTACAGACAAGTGCTAGTCATTTGTGTTTATCATACAAATAACAAGCACCAAAATACTAACTGCTGTAATCTGATGTCAAATCACATAACTGGGTAATTTTTAAGACCATGCACGTACGTACACACACACTTGATTTGCATCAAATGATAGCTATTCTTTTTTTTCTATTCACATGGTAATTTACTAAAATTGCCTCAGAAATATACAAATATGTGTATATACAATATATACACATACAGGCACACACAAGTGTAGTTTTAAAATTACAATAGCAACAACCCACTCCACTTAAAAATGCATGTATGAACCACCTTATACAATGTAAACTTCAATAAGTGTAAAGCACAGGTTTCCACTGTTAATAGACATCCTAAAGTCTTTACTGTGGAGAGGAAGGATTTTTTTCTTTTTAATACATTTAACCAATAGAAGTTATTTAAGGAAGTTCTTACATCAGATAACATAATATTTCATTTATTTGAAATCATTGATATCTCTTGGACTAACCATAAGCTACTTTTTGGTTTACTTCTAACAAAATTCAGATAAGCAAATTACAATTAAATATTGGTACATTTTAACATTACTACATCTTTGAAAATTCAATTTCAGTTGTACTAACTTTGTGTACCTCATAGAGACACCAATTTAAAATGTGCAACAAAAAGAAAAGTTCTAGCATTATAAACATTTTTATGTCGTTGTAATTCTAGCTAACGTTTAGCTAGTAGAAAAATCTTATTGTATTTCTTGCTAATTTGGTCCTTCCTTGCCATAGCTTACTCCACTCAGACATCTATTCTTATATCTTAGATTGAGAATTAAAAATTTTCAGAGCCCAAGACTTCAATATTGCTTACTGAGGAGTATATGTTAAGAAAAATTCCTTTTCAAGATATGATACCATTTTTTTCCTATGTGAAAGTTGAAGATTTGCATAAATCACTTTTTGTCAAGTAAAAAAGGTTATTCAAGTTATAGAACCCATGTTACTGAAAATCCTGGCCATTTGGCCAGAAGTCTGTGGATCTGACACTAAGTTTCTGTTCAGAATTGTAAATTATCCTGGTCTGTATAAAGGGGGAAAACATTCAGATTCAGTACTCACAAACTTTTGCTTGTCATTTTACTGTACATTTATTAATAAACAAAAAGAAAACAAACGCCAGACAAACCCAAGTTGTTCTGGCAAATAAATCTAAATCTTTGTCATGTCTGACATTATAGTCTTCTATGTAAGTTTTTTAATTAAAGTTATTTCTATATTCATCGTGTTGTGTGATTTAATTAAAGCTACCTATTCATGGCACAAGCCTTTCCTAAGCACAAAACAATCAATCCCCACCCCCAATATTAATGAAAAACTTTTTACTTTATAGGGTAGGGAAAAAAATCCAAGCAAATTGTATTCCGTGCGTAAGTGTTAATGTTCTTACTTTTTTTAACCTTATTTCTCAAAACTCATGATAGCCAGAGGAAATTTAATGATACTGGTCCTGTTATTTCTTGCCATATTTACTTCACACCAAGAATATTTAGAAGAATGAAGTAGCTGATTTGTAGTCTCTATATAATCAGGAACACAGTTATAAATACTTAACTTATGGATTAACTCTGCATCCTGTCATCTCTTAGCCTACCTGGTTTTTCTTGGGATAGAAATATATCCTTGGGTCAAGATCCATAGTTCCAGAATATTCTCGGCCATCTGGTTCCACTATAGATAAAGTTACACTGAAAATAAGACAATGTTAAGTAAAAGAAACTTCTTTTTTCTAATACACCACCCAAGGGTTCCATTTGTTTAAAAAAATTTTTTTAAATAAAAGAAAGAAAAAAGTACAGACCAGAAATCCTATGCCTTTCCATGTACCAACCAACCTCTTATTGACCTTTACTTTCTTCATTTTTGAACTAGGACAAAAATACCTATCCTACTACATATAGGAGTAATTTATGGCATAATGAGATTACACTAAAATACTTTGTAACTCACAAATTTATATAATGCTAGCCCCTTTGTGTGTTGAGACCATCCTCTAAATTCTAGGAACAGTACTGGAAACTTTCCACCTTATCATGTTACCTCTTTGAATCTTCAACCCCACCATGCCTTGTACAGTTACATTCAACATATAAATGAGTTAACAGAAGCCTGAAAAAGTTGGATGATTTGCTAAAGTCAAATAACTAGAAAGGGATAGAGTCAGTATTCAACTCAATGTAACTTCTTAAGAGGGACTTTTCCCTTCTGCTCACAACTAAGACAACATTAGTTCTTGTCCTTAAGAATAGTGAGTATTAAGAAAACCAGGAACAGGAAGGAATCAATGAATAACCTACTCTGACAAAGAAAAGATCTTGATAAAATTTATGCTTGTATTTTAAAACCCTTAGTTTTCAAAGAGTTTTCATAATTTTTAATGAATCAAGTACATGGTAAAAAGGGAAAAAGAAATGTTCCCACTCAAGCTTATATTTTTTAGTTCCACTCTTCTTATATTATTAAGCATATAAACAAATCACAAATGATATGAAACAATAAACATAAGGACTTCCTTTGCTTTTGGAAAATAGCAAGAAAACAAATTCTTTTTAAAAGTATAGAAATTTTTTTTCATTGTAAATAAGATATCCTCTTTAGGCATTAAGACAATTTCTGTTTGTCACCTTAATATAGCCATATTTTTAATCTTTACAAAAATCAATTCTTCAAGTAAAAACGGTATTCCACCACACTAATCTTTAAACTGTATCACTAAAAATGTAGTTATACACACCAATTTCTAACCCCTTAGAACATTCTGCACAATAGATTCTAATCACCGGAATGAATTAATTGCTCAGAAAGCACTGTCTGAATTGCAATATGATTTGGTTCAATACTCCTGTTTTTCAGTAAAAGTTTTCATGAGCAGAAACACTGGATCCTTGTGGTTTCATCGATCAAGAGAACGTTTCTGAGCAGCTTCTGAGCAAACATTTCTTAATAAGTTGATCACAGATCTGGGGTCTTCACTCCTCATAATGGCACTGCCAGACACAATCATGTTAGCTCCTGCCTGGAAGAAGTAAACACTTAGGTTATGTGCTAAAAGAAGAAGAACCAAAAACAAAATTCCTGGTCTGCGGTTTCTACTATTGCCTCTATAAGCACTTTGTCCAAAAGATGCTATGCTTAGAGATGAGCAGACTCAAGCAATCTAGTTCAGTGAGGTAAGAAGTTAAAATGTTCATAAATGAAGATAGAAAATTATTTCTGAATGTGCCTGTGAAATCATTGAACATTTTGATTAAACCAACTCTAAATAAGCTATACAGTATCTTTAGACAAAGTATTTAGATAAAGTTTTAATTATTTTAATCTTCAATTTTGTTAAGGTATTTCCCAACACACACCAATGTCCCCAGAGATTAACTAAAGTAACAATTGTTTAATCTCTGAATTTTTCATGATTTTGCAGATAATCTGAAAGAGTTATTGTGAAAATGCCATAAAATATTGGCAATATTAAATTATTTTTCACTTTGTGTCATAAAGAATGGAATGGTTTTGCTTCCTTAGCATTTCCAGAATGGTTCTGAGGTGGTTTACAAAATATTTTCAAGATACTTTTAAAAGTAGAAGCCAAGAAATGAAAATAAATTGAAAAACTCAAGTAAGATGCCTCCAAATTTAACTGAGCTTCCTAGGATTTGACTTGAGGGAAACCCAATCTATTGTGTGAGTCATTCTTCTAAGTGGGAGAAGTGAAAGCTCACAAGCTGAGGAAAATTTCTCCAATGATACCTAGTCTCTCTACAATACAGCATTATAACTCCAACATCATTCCTCATAGAAATTATAAAAATAAGGTTTATAGGGTTACCCCTTAACATGTCTTTTCATTTGAATAGGAACAATTCTGAATAATGCAGTTCCACAAGTGTCAAAAGGACTATGTTCTGGCTAGGCATGTCGGCTCATGACTGTAATCCCAGCAACTCAAGGGGAGAGCCAGGAGGATCCTGAGTTCGAGGCCTGGGGAAAGAAACCTAGTGGTAGAGCAGTTGCTAAGTATTTGTGAGGCCTTGGGTTCAACCCCCAAGTACTACAAAAACAAAAAAAAAGGGACTGTGTACCCATGGATCATCTGTCCAATCCCTCATCCATAAATATTTATTATTATCAAGCTTTTTCTTATATATGTTTTTCTGGGTGTTGTTTTTGTTGATGTTTTAAGACAGGTTCTTGCAAGCTGGCTTTGAATTTACTATGTACCCAAGGGTGGCCTGGAACTCATGATCCTCCTGCATCCATTTTTTAACTGACTGTGAAGCTTCTGGTGTGTGTGTTTATCAATCAAAAAAGTATGCTCATTAAAGAACAATCTAGAAGTGAAGATATACTGCACTGCTGAACAAAAGTAGGCCATGGAAGCTTTATGGCATCCTCTTACAAAGCCCAGGAGCACAATTAAGCTAGGCTTGCTCCCTGGAGGGGGAGAAATAACTTATTGCCTCTACCTAGAGGGCAAAATGGGTATCAGCCTTAGATTTTCATCACAAATGGTCCTAGTCCGTTCTTACAACTGCTCTTTATTTTCCTATTTCTAGATTTGAACAAAAAAATATTTCCCCAAGAAAGTCAGTGAATTTAAGAAATATATGGTAAACATCTTTGGCCTGTGAAACAGTGTGCTACAAATTGTATCTGAGAGACATTGATCACAGTAGTCTCACCTCTGCACATTTATGGACTGTGTCAGGACCTACTCCACCATCAACCTCTATATCCAAAGATGGGAACTGGGTCCTCAACCAGTGAACCTAGATATACATGAAGAAAGAGTAACTCCTAAAGTGGTTATATATGGGGGAAAAACCACCAAATAAAAAAACAATAGCTAATACTAGCCATAGAAACTCCAAATTTCTCACACAGTAACTCTCATCAATACAAAACATTACTGGGAATAACTTGCTTTATAATGTACTGAAAGAAATTAAGTTTTATTTTAAAAAGTAGGCTTTCTTCTGTTTGGCAAATAACATTAAATCTGTCATAGCTTTGCAGTGACTATACTTCATGGAACTAAGACAATGAAAACTCTCAATATTCAATGAAAACTCAAGAATCTAAAGGTTAGAGAGGTAAGTTTCAAATGAAACATTCATAATACAAATATAATACCAGTTCTGATTTTAAAACTTCAATCTATAATGGCACTTATCGTACTGTATTACAATGATCTGTGGTCATCTCCATCTCTTCACCTTTATAACAGATTATGTCTCCATACACAAGCGTTTCAATATATGCTTACTGGATAAACACATACAGTAAAAGCCTCATCCCAGAATCAAACACTTCTTTTACCTTTGGCATCATATCTTCCATGAATTTCTGCCCTCCAAACCCAGGTTCTACTGTCATAATCAAGGCCATATCTATCTGATTAGCCCATGGTGCCAAATACTCAACTGTAGTTCCTGGTTTGATGGCAAGACCAACCTGTAACAAAGAAAAGTTTTCCTATTATGGCACATGTGGCCCAGGAGAAACACTGACTTATAAGAAAGAATAATAAATGAATAAATTATTCAGACTATTACATCAGTGTTTTTTTTGTTTGTCTGTTTGTTTTTTTGTTTTTTCTTAACTTGATGTGGCCATCCAATGTAAATGGTTCCAAAAGGCGGTAACTTTCAAAAAACATTAGGGGACATATAAATCCTATCTGATAAACATGTCAAACTTAAACTCTGACTTCACAGCTGAAGAACAACTACTGACATCAGGTCTTTACCTATCATTTCCTGTTTTCCCTCAAATCTTTCAAACTCTAAAAGGGAAAAGTATAAAACATGACTCTTATCATGAACTGCTTACCTTCATCCCATTTTCCCGGATGTCTTTAATCAAAGCCCCTGGGTTCTCAGTAGCCTCAAGATGGAAGGTATATTGATTGGCTCCAGCCACAGCCATTGGCTTTACCCACTGCTCTGGTCTGGACACCATCATGTGCATATCTAGGAAGAAAAGACATAGCTCCTAAATATTACTGGAAGGAAAACACCAGGTTCCTATTATTGAAGCCAGCCTATAGTTTTTGCCATTTCAAATGTTAACTCTTCTGGCATGACAAAACTATTTAAATAGTTATATTTTAGTACAATTGTTTCACTTTATCCTGAACACAGGGTTTGGTTAAATTCATTTACCAAAAAAATTTTCCACAAGAAGCACATGCTGCTGGATGTGAAAAGTAATGAGAAATGAGAAAACCAAGGTCCAGGAAATAGTACTCTAAAAAACTCAATTAGTCACCTTACCTGTGCAGCCTTGTTTCCTCACAGTAAGCTAAATTTTGTGATTCTTTCCATTTATTCTTTCAAGCAACCTTTAGTGACTACTTTCTGCACCATTAACCATGCTAGACCCTAGAAACTGAGCAGAAAACAGACTTTCGGCTGTTGTTCCCCATTGTCTTGAGGATTATCCTTACTGAGATGAATGATAAACAAAATAAGTCAATAAAATAAAAACTAGACTGGCAGTTAATAAGGCCAGTGTGGCTGGCCCATGGGCTTGCTCAGGGGAGGAGACAGTGGAAGAAACATGCAGTGAGGAGAGACAACACAGAATTCTGCAGGCCTTTGGTTTTATTCTGATTAAGATGGGAAAACTCCCACAGGATTCTGAGTGAAATAACAAGGACCAACCAAGGGCAGTAACCCAGATGACAAGATCTGATCTATGGCAGCAATCCAGGTGAGAAAGGATGATGGCAACAAATGAGGATTGTAGGTATGTTCTGTAGGTACAGCCCACAGAAGCTGCTGTGGTTTTAGACGGAGAAGGCGAGAGGAAAGTCAAGATGATGCCAAGGACTTGGGCCTGAGGAAGTGAAGAACAGAACTGCAGTTAACAGAGCAGAAAGACGACTGCAGAAGGCCCGGATTTAGAGCGAAAGACTGGAAGAAATCTGATATGCAGCCTAATTCTAACGCTTGAATCATGTAACCATGCGGGTGGAACATAAGCAAGGCCTTCCCAACTTTCTTGACTGAAAAGCCTAATAGTGTTTCATGAGGAGAGAGCAACTTAAAAGAGGCTAGACCGGGAAATAACCCTATGACAAGGCCTATGCTGGGCAGATGGTAATGAGGAGAGTTTTTGTTTCACTAGATGAAGTTCATTTCTGACATACCTAAGTGGTGGTGGGGGCACAGTGCCAGGGATTGAATCCAGGGCTTTGTGCATGCTAGGCAAGCACTGTGCCACTGAGCTACATCTCCAGCCCAGAAAAAAATTCTTAATGGTCTAGAACTTAACTAAGATTACAAAATTCATAAAACTTCAAGAAAATAAAGTTGGGCTATGGAAGCCTAGATTAAAGTATGTATTTCTAAACTAGCAAAAGTAATTAAATTAGAACATATTTTCATAGGCAAAACTTTATTCTTTTAAAAGATATATTCAATACAACGTCTCTTCTTTGTATTATAAACAAGGAATATTCAACACAGCTTAAAACATCTGTTCATTTCTCAAGCTATCAGACTGCTATCATCCTTACTCAATCACTAGCATGGAGTAACTACTAGGCAACCCTCATTGAATATTCTCCACAACTTCAGGGAGTCACAGTTCAGCAAATATCTGCCTAACAATTAAGGAAAGATCAACAGTTCTCAAACATACTAGACCAGTGTCCCCTTATACTCTTAAAAAAAAAAAAAAAACACTGAAGACACCAAAACTTTTATTGATATGGGTTGATGTTGTTAAGCGCCTTGAGTTGGTGTCCAACTCATATTGACCCCGTGTACAATAAGTGAAACAGTATTGCTAGTGCTTCTCTGCTATTCATAGGATTTTCAATGGCGGATTGTTTTTTGGGAGTGGGTTGCCAGGCCCTTCTCCTAAGCCTACAGCACCTAGTGTTCCCAGGTGGTCTCCTATCCAAGTACTAACCAGGCCCCACCCAGCTTAGCTTCTGAGATCTGATGGGATTGTATGCTACAGGGGTACAGCTACAGGCTGATACAGGTTAGATTTATACATATTTAATGTATTAGAAATTCAAGCTAGGACATGTTAAGGTTATCTACTTATTAATTCATTAAAGAATATGCTAAAGATTACAGTAGTTCTCCCTCTACCCTGTTAGCTATGCTTTTGCTTTCTGTAGTTTCATTTCCAAGGTTTTCTGCAATCATGGTTTGAAAAGATTACATAGAAAATTACAGAAATAAACAATCCACTTTGCACCATCTTGCTCCGTGAAGCATCCTTTTGTCCAGTGTATCCACCCTGTGTACACTACATGCCCATTAGTCATTTAGTAGCCATCTTTGATGATCAGATCAACAGTCACAGTGTCACAGTGTTTATACTCAAGTAACCCTTACTTTACTTAATAATAGCCACAAAGCACAAGAACAGTGATCCTGACGACTCATATATGCCAAAGTGTTCTTCCTTTGGGTATCATCTCACATTATCACAAGAAGGGTAAATAAAGGACAGCAAAATCATTTGACAGAGACTGTATGCATATAAATTTTATTGCAGTATATTACTATAACTGTTCTATTTTATTATCAGTTATTATTGCTAGTCTTTCTCTGACGGTGCCTAATATATCAATTAAACTTAATCATAAGTATGTATGTATAAGGATAAAACAGAGCACAGATAGATGGTCCCTAACTTACAGTGGTTCAATTTACAGTAGGAAGTGTACTTTGAATTTTGATCTTTTCCTGGGCTAGCAATATACTGTATGATATACTCTCATGTTATGTCAATGAACAACAGCTCCTACCCAGCCACATGATCATAAAGCCACAATACTGTACAGTGTACTGTGTTGGTAATGTTTATTGGATATAGTTGTTGTTGTTGTTAGGTGCCGCTGAGTTGGTATCCGACTCATAGTGACCCTCATAGGGTTTTCAATGGCTGACTGTTTCGGGATTGCCTTGGGAGTGGATTGCCAGGTCCTTCTCCCATTTTTGCGTTGCTAGGAATTGAACTCAGGACCTCAGAGACTGCAGCGCAGTGCTCTACCAACTGAGCTAAATCCCAGCCCCGGAAATAGTTGTTGTTAGGTCCAATCAAATTGGTATCCGATTCATAGCAACCCTACATACAACAGGTGAAACACTATTGTTAGTGCTTCTCTGCTATTCATAGGGTTTTCAATGGTGCATTAATTTTTGGGAGTGGGTTGCCAAGTTCTTTTCCCAAGCCTACAGTATCTGGTGTTCCTAGACAGTCTCCTGTCCAAGTACTAACCAAGTCCAACCCTGCGTAGCTTCCGAGATCTGACAGGATCAGATGCTACAGTGCTATGGCTGTAGGCTTATTGGATATAGGTATTCAATAAACTACATAAATTCAACATTTTATTATAAAATAGGCTTTGTGTTAGAAGATTTCACCCTATTAAAAGCTACTGTAAGTGTCCTGAGAATGTTTAAGATAGGAGAGGCTAAACTGTGATGTGGACAAGCAAGGCATATTAAATCACTTTTGAGTTACATTATTTTCAACCTATAATGAGCCACAACCTCATTTCCACACATCTGTCAGTCTGCCATACTGTGGGGGCTTACATGTTGCTGTGATGCTGAAAGATAAGCTACTGGTATCACAGACATCAGCAGGGTCACCCATAGTGGACAGGTTTCAGCTGAGCTTCCAGACTAAGACTATGGAGAAGGACCTGGCAGCCCACTCCCAAAACAGCCACTGAAAACCCTATGAATAGCAGAGTTGTTGTTGTTAGGTGCCACTGAGTCAGTGTCCAACTCATAGTGACCCGACATACAATAGATGAAACACTATTATCAGTGCCTCTCTGCTACTCATAGGGTTTTCAATGGTTGACTTTGTTTTTTTCTTAGTGGGGGAAGTGGGTTGCTGGGGCCGTCCCCCAAGTCTTCACAGCACCTGGTGTTCCTAGGCGGTCTCCTATCCAAGTACTAACCAGTCCGATCCTGCTTAGCTTCTGAGATCTGACGGGATCAGACACTATAGTGGTACAGCTGCATGCTATAAACAGCAAAGAAGCACTGTCAAATATCAAATATAGTGGAAAACGAGCCTCCTAGGTTGGAAAGCACTCAAAAGATGACTGGGGAAGAGTTGGCTCCTCAAAGTAGGCTCTACCTTAGGACGAGAATGGAGTAAAGCCCCAGGGACCTCCATTTACTGATATGGCATGACTCAAAATGAGGAGGAATAACTGTGACTGTCCATTAATAACTGGAACACGGAATGAATATGTGCAGTATGAATCTAGGAAAATTAGAAATAGACAAAAGGGAAATGGAGCACATAAACATCGACATTCTAGGCATCAGTGAGCTAAAATGGATGGGATGGGCCATTTTGAATCTGATAATCACATGGTCTACTATGCTGACAATGGCAGATTAAAGAGAAATGGTGTTGGATTGATCATCAAAAAGATATCTCAAGATCTGCCCTGAAGTACAATGCTGTCAGTGATAGAATAGTATCCATACAACTAAAAGGAAGGCCAGTTAATATAACTATTATTCAAATTTACACACCCACTACTAAAGCCAAAAATGCAGACAGGGAAGATTTTTACTAACTTCTGAGATCTGAAATAGATCAAACATGCAATTAGGATGCACTGATAATTACTAGTGACTGGAATGCAAAGTTGGAAACAAAAAAGAAGGCTCAGGAGTTGGAAAATATGGCCTTGGTGAAAGAAACAATGCTAGACACACCATGATAGAATTTTGTCAGACCAATGACCTTTTCATTGCAAATATGGATTTCAAAAAAATAAATGGTGACTACACACATGGAGCCTACCACTGTGGTGTCCAATCCCCTTAGATCTCAAAAGCTAAGCAGGGTCAAGCCTAATTAGTACTCGGATAAGAGAACAACTGGGGACACCAGGTGCTATAGGATTGGGAGAAGGACCCAGCAACCCATTCCCAGAAAACAGTCCACCATGAAAAACCCCATGGATAGCAGAGAAGCACTGACAATAGTGTTTTGCCTGTTGTACATAGAGTTGCCACGAATCAGATAACAACTCCCCAGCACCTAACAACAACCACCTACACATGGAAATCACCAGAGGGAAAACATACAGGAACGAAGTTGACGACATTTGTGGAAAAAGATGATGGAAAAGCTCAATACCAAAAGTCAGAATAAGACCTGGGGCTGCTTGTGGATCAGACCATCAACTGCTCATATGCAGCTTCAAAATGAAACTGAAGAAAATTGGAACAAGTGTATAAGAGCCAAGGTATGACTTTGAGTATATCCCATCTGAGTTCAGAGATCACCTCAAGAACAGGTTTGATGCATTAGACGTTCATCACAGAAGACCAGACAAGTTGTGGCATGACATCAAAGACAACATTCATGAGGAAAGCAAAAGGTTATTTAAAAGACAGAAAAAAAGAAAAGACCAAATTACATGTCAAGCAGGCATGAAACTAGTCCTTGAATGTTGACCAGCTAAAGTAAAAGACATAATGAAGTTAAGGAACTAAACAGATTTCAAAGGACAGCTCAAGAAGACAAAATCAAATATTATAACGACATGTGCAAAGAGCTGGAGATAGAAAACCGAAAGGGAAGAACACACTGTTTTCCTTAAGCTTAAACATTTGAAGAAAAAAATCAAGCCTCAAGTGGCAATAATGATGGATTCTACAGGGAAAATATTAAACGACACAGGCAACTTCAAAAGAAGATGGAAGGAATACAGAGTCATTATACCAAAAAGAATTGGTGGATAGCCAACCATTTCAAGAGTTCCCATATGATCAGCAACCCATGTATTTAAAGGACAAAGTGGAAGCTGCCTTGAAGGAACTGGCAAAATAGAAGGCTCCAAGAATTGACAGAATACCAACAGAGAAGTTTCAACAAATAGATGCAGCATTGGAGATGCTCACTTTTCTATGCCAAGATATTAGGAAAACAGCTACTGGCCAACTGACTATAAGGGATTCATACTTGTGCCTATCTCCAAGAAAGGGGATCCAACCAAATGTGGAAGTTATCGTGCGATATCATTAACATCACATACAAGGAAAATTTTGCTAACGACCATTCAAAAGCGACTATACCAGTAGTCAGGGAACTGCTAGAAAACCAAGCTGGATTCAGAAGAGGGTGTGGAACCCTTGCTTTTCCACCATCAGTACAAAAAACAACAAATAATACTTTAGTATCACCAAAATGGTTTTGACCTCAGAGATGATACGGGAACCCCTCGAGGATTTCTGTGTCCCCAAATCAACAATCCATTTTTCTTCTATTTGAACCACATATCAAGCTTCCAATGGTGTAACACTCACTTACCAAAGAAAGGGTCCTGGCCTAGCTGTTTTCGGAGGCTTTCTACCACAGGGTGACCAAAGGTGATGTTGGGAACAAAATGCCTACAAGACAAACAAAATCTTACTCTGAAAATGTTTTTAATTCAGTTTCTGTATTTCTCTCAATATGAATTCTGATGGGGCTGAGGACAGTCTATGATGGTATTGTTTTTTCAATTTACTCCACGGATATCATCAATGGTAAACAAAAATAAACTAAAATTAACTGGATGATTTTGGCTTTATGAAGCAATATCACCTTGGTATTTCAACAAATGTGAAATGTCACATAAATATTTATAGTGCTCAGTCTATAATTCATAACCTGTGACAGGGAGAAATGGAAAGATGACCCAAAAAAATAAAACAACAACAAAAGCCCTAAATTTTATGACTTGCCCAAGTCACAGAGTAGTTAGTAAAGTTCAGGACTCCAACACAGGTCTCTAGAATCCTACCTTGAACAAGAAACTTGTGGCCACTTCTAATCTATTTCAATCATGAGGCACTAAATGACAGTTTGAATTTTCTTAAACATAACCAGCAACAAAATTTCATATGCTTATCAATAATAGCTACTGTTTCCTGAGTGCTTATTACATGCCAGGCATTGTACCTTACTTCATCTTCACATTGGCCTAATAAGTGGATATTATTATTATCCCACTTGAACATAGGATAATGAACATCCTTGAGTCATCCAGGTAATAATCTGTGGAGGTAGGATTCAAATTAAGTTGGCCTGATATCAGAGCCAAAGTACTAAAACTTTAATCTATTCCAGTTAATCTTCTTGTTGTGTCACTCATTCACTCAAACATTTAACAGAAACCTCCTATATGCAAGTACTCTATTTGGTGTGTCAGGCATTTTTTTATAAATTAGAACTCTGTTCTACCCTAAGAAAGTTCACAATCTGGCTGGGTGCAGTGGTGCAGGCTGTAATCCCAGTGGCTTGGGAGGCAGAGGCAAGAGGATCGCAAGTTCGAGACCAGAGGCAATCTGCATAACTTAGCGTGACCTTGTCTCAAAAAGTGAAAAAAAAAAAATGGGCTGGGGATGCAGCTCAGTGGTCCAGCACTTGCAAAGCATGCAAGCTCAAGGCCCTGGGTTCAACCCCCAATACCACAAAAGAAAGAGAGAGAGGGAGAGAGAGAGAGAGAGAGAGAGAGAGAGAGAGGGAGAGAAAGAAAAGTTAGTTCACAATCTCAGCAAGAGATAACAGCAATGGCTAGCAGCTCACCAGAATTTCTGACTTTACTGCTACCTAGTCAGCAAGCAAGCGGGCTCAGCCACAGATCACAACTGCCAGTTCCCTTTACAGCCAAGGCAGCCCATGTGACTAGTTCCCATCAGTGGTCTGTGATTTTAAGCGATGCTTATCATTGTGGAGCCCAGAAGGTGAATGTGCAGGTTGAGCATTCTTAATCCAAAATCTAAAATGTCTCAAAATCAGAAATCTCTGAGCTAATATAACACCAGTGGTGAATTCCACTCATCATGTAACAGGCTGTAGTTTAAGATGCAGGCACCCCAACAATACTGTATACAATTACATCCAGGAGACATGGGTAAGGGGCACATGGAATATAAATGAATTTCATGTTTGGACTTGGGTCCCAAACCTCATTTTACATATATATGTAAATATCCCCAAATCCGAAAAAACCCAAACTCTAAAACACTTCTGATACCAAGCATTTTGGATAAGGGATACTCCACCTGTATTCCCTTTGTGCTCTCACTTTACCTTTCTGTCAATAAAGCCCTTCAGGAATTAGAGCCAGAGGATGAGAAGAGACTATGTCCCTGCATTAATCCATGGAAGGACACTCGCACTCAACTCTTACATGAATAAGAAATAAAGTTCAATGTTAATGTTACTGAAATCTGGGCTTTGAAAAAAGCTAAAGAATAACAAGCAGGCAATATGTGATTATAGAGAAAACATAAAAATAACTATTCTGAGCTTAATGTTCTTTAATGTTATAAGATCATAAAATTTATAAAATAACCAGACTTGGGGGAAAAGAAACAAAGCAAAAGCTGAAAATGAAGTAAAGGAAGAAATAAGCAGGTTTCATTCAGAGGTGGGGAGTGGTGTTGACCAGGTTGGCTGGTGTGAAGAACACCAGGATTAGGTTATATCTCATTAAGGGTGTCAAATGCCAAGCGCCCAGTTTGGACTTTACCTCACTGTAAATATGAAGGGAAGAGTTTAAAGCACAAAACCAAATAATAACTAAGATGTAAATAATAAAGCAGGGACAAGTACTGGGCAATAAACTAAAGGAAGGTAAGAACAGTAAGGAAAACAAGCAGAGGCAAAACAGATTGGATTTGTCAGCTAATTAGATGTGGCAGGAAGTGAAAGAGAGGGAATAAACTATGTTAAGCTTTTAAGTTTAGATGACAGGCAGAATGAGTGTTTATAAAAAAGAGACATGTATGGTTGAGGCATAAGCCCTGAACACTTTCCATATATTAAAAATTTTTAACTCTCACATAACCCTATGAGATTGGTACTATTACCTGTATTTTACATGTGAGGAAAAGAAGTCAGATGTCACACAAGCAGTTAAACGCTGAAGGCATGAATTAAACACAGGCAATATGGCTATGAAGTCCAGAACCTTAATTACTATGTTCATCTTTCCCTACAGTGGCAACTTAAACAATCCAGGGGAGAAGAGAGGAGCTCAGGATTCAGGACACACCTGAGAGGGACAGATAAGGTGGATCCCTACAGACACTTTCACTAACATGTGAGTATTCAGAAAATTATTCTAACATTGGCCTAAGAGCAATCACTGTCACAATTATAGAGGAGATGCCGGTGGTTTATAAACTAGAAATGCGAGTCAGATAAGCAGGCAGTAAGAATATTGAATATTTTACAACTCTGGAATTAAAAGATTTTGATCTCATATATTGTTTTTTGTTGTTTGATGTCATATATTGTTTTTTGTTGTTGTCAGGTTTTTTTCTTTTTTGATACACAGGATCACTATGTAGCCTCAGTGGACTTGGATCTCACTGTGTACCCAAGGCTGGCCTCCAACTTGGGAGTGATGATTCTACTGCCTCTACTTCCCAAATGCTGGGATTACGTGTATATACCACCATACCAAGACTTTATACTCTTCTTTTAATTTGTTATGTGGCTTTGGAAGCAGTTTGTTGTCTCAACCCTGGGCTTCAGTTATTATGAAAACAAAAATATGACAACCACATCTTGAGAAGCTGTGAGAATCAAACAATACATATTTTTTGTGAGAATCAGTAAATACATATTTACTGAGAAATATGTAACATATGAAAGACCCTCCCCAAACATGTGAACAATTTGTGCTACTGATGCTCAATTTGATGCACTAGGTTCACCAAGCACACTGGAAGAACTAATTGCAACAATATCCTCAGAAGAAACTAAAGGCTTATGGCTAAGCCATACCAAAAAAGGGGAAGAAACCCAGGCATCAATCAAGTCAGGATGTCCTGAATTTGCCCGGCAACAGGAACCACAGGAACACTTGCTACAAATTTGTAGCTTCTCCTTCAAGCCTGTTAACTCTCAAAGAGACCTAAGAATCTGAATTTTTAACAAATGTCTCAATCATAGCAAATTGGAGAAAATTAAATTATTTCACTCTAATAAAGAGAGATTTGCTTCCTCATTATCTTATTGTTCTTTCCCCCCTTCAAGGCACCTTCTGGAGTAAAGTCTGCAAGAAGTAAAATGCAATGCAAGTATTCCTTTCTCCCAGGGACTTACTGGAATTAAACTATAACTGTAACAAAAGGATAAAATTATTTTAGCTTTTATCATGTTCCATCATCAATGTTAAGCTTTACTTAGAATGTAATTATAATGCAATCTATTTCAGACAAATAGAACAACAAGGCAAAAATGCTAAGAGGAGGATTAAGATTGTTATAAAATGTACCAATGTGTAACCAAGACACAATCTTCCTGTGAATCAGGAATCATAAATCCATTAGCCAATGGGGGCTGGCAGACAACACCAAGGAGCAAGCCAGAGCAGATGTGGATGGGAGGACAAATGAATACCTGGCTTGGCCAAAGGTCTCTCACTCAGCTCCAGACCACTGTGCCCTTGACAGGACTATGGGCCAGGGCCAACAAATCCAGGATTTTTTTTTTTTTTTTTCCCAAAAGTCAGAAATTCAGTAGCAATGTGAAGTCTCCCCAGTTTTCAATCGTGGTAATTAATTTAGAAATAATTTATGTGCTCTGTTCTCATGCTTAAGATAAACACATTCTAGACACTGTCTTGTAATGGTGTATTTATTTTTCAGGGTGTTTTCCCAGAAAATCAAATTGTCCTTTATTCCATATACCCAACCATACTAGTGCCCAGCTATCTACAGTGTTCCCCAAACAAGTATCTGACTTTCTAGTTAAATTCAGTTTAAGGAGACAAAGTAGGAGTCTGGGTGGGGCAGGGAGAGACTAGAAAACAACAGGCACATTCAAGGGTAATATTAGAGGAGATTTATAAATAGGGCCAGGAAAAGTAGAAACATGGAGGCAGACATGGAGAGAAAGTATGTTGTAGCTAACTACCTGTGGAAAGAAGTCCACGGCCCCACTTTCACACCTGGCCTAAGAGACTTAGCAGAACATTGCTTAAGGGCACTGGCACCTCAGCCAGGTTTTGTCTCCTCTGGCAGGATATCAAGAAAGGAGCTGAACCTTCCTAAACTGGTTTCCTCCTTTGCAAAAGGCCCATAAAAACAGCTCTGACTTCAAAAGTGTGTGAAGAGTAAAGAGTTTGAAAACTGCATATGCAGAATTAAGTATTCCCAAACCAGTATTTCTTTGCAAAATGGGATCAATAAAAAAAAAAACCCTCTATCTTATTTAATAAGTTCAGTGTCTGTCATATAGCTGAGAGGTGACAAAAGTGAGTCCTTAGAGATTCCTCCTATTCATTCATTTAACCATTCATTGATTCATTCATTCATTTAACCAATGATAACTAGGCTTGTCATGGTGCTTCACTGCAGGAGAATACCAAGGTGAGCAAAAGAGATTCTGCTTGCAGGAAGTTTACAGTGTAGCAGGAGAGACATGAAATAATGAAAATAAATATAAATTATTAGCTGCTCTTTGAGGTCAGAGAATGTCTTAATCATTCTCTATAAGTCTAGGGCCCACAGAAAGCATTTAATTTTTGAGAAAACACAAGTTGTTGTAGTGCTTTTTACCATGCCTCTATAATTTCCTAGCTATGAGATATGACTCCACCTTATTCTTCCATCAAAAATGCTGCTACCAACAGCACCAACCTCATAAGGTTGTATAAATTACCCATATATGCCTTACTTAAAACCAAACTGCTTTCTATGTCAAATAGACTCACATGGATATATGCAGCCTGTTTCATCCTGAGACCTCCTAGGTGTTTTCTCAGGCACAAAATGTAGCTACCATCTCTAGGGTAAGCACTCCATTCAGTGTACTACCTTTGAAAATTTAACACATTCAAGCAAACTAAAAATCAAAACTTCTGTAAGAGGCAACATTTACTTATCTTCTTACATGTTTTGCCTGTAATTTTCAGTACTCTAAGGTCAAGGCTTTGCCATTATCAGTTGGTAAGATTCCTAAGATAGAATGCAAAAGAGTAAGAACAGATTTTACCACACAGAACAAAGGAAGACATAACTATAGAGAAATAAAAGTGACACTAAAAAGAAAAAGGAACTAATTAAAATTACCTTTTGTGAATCATAACAATTTGAGGGCACAGAGAGGTTTTGCCTATTCGAAATAAATTTATTTTTCTATCTCGACCCAAGGTAATGATAGCTTTTATGATTTTATGCTCAAGTATCCATGGGTCACAGAGATCTACAGATCTAGCAAAGCCAAGAAGCTCCAACACAGATGTCACAATATTCTGTAATCTGGAGGGAATCCTACTGTGTTTTCTATGTTTGCTTCCTCATGTAATAACCAACTTAAGAAATTTGTATCCTGATTCCAAACATCATGTGCTATAACTACAGTGCTTAAAAATTACTTACAAAAAACTGACCTCCCTGAAGAGCAGGGTGCCTGAAGAGAAAATAGACAGGAAAATCAGAATCCGAATGATACAACAATAATTATAGAGAATTCACTATATGCCAGGCACTGCAAACCTTACTTGTACTCGCTGATTTCATCTTCCAAAGATACCTAAGCAGTAGGTTCTATTAATATTTCCAATATTCAAGAAACGAAACTGAAGCTCAGTGAGGTTAAGTGGCTTGTCCAAGGTAATCCAGCAAGTGACAGAATTTGGGAATCTCACTCCCTGAGCCAAACTCTTAATCCTTACACAGATCTGTCTCCCCACCTTTGCCACTAACCAGCTATATGAGCTTGGGCAGATCACGCCTATCCCCTTGGGCCTCAGTTTCTGTACAAGTACAGGAAAGGAATGTCCTAGAGACTTAAGGTCGCTTCTGGGTCCCAACACCACACGTTACATCCTGGGGAGAGTAAGAGTTCGAGGACCCGACCGCAGCCCAAGATGCTGCGTTAGGCCAGCTCCAGCCAAGCCTCTAAGGCTCTCACCTCAGTCACCCTCTCGGTAGTGCGTTCAGAGTGAGACGCTATGCTGTATGTGAGCGACGTGCATCCAACAGGCACTCAATAAAGGTTCGCTGTCCCGACCCCGCGCGGCAAGCCCGACCCGAGCCCGAGGAGTTACCCGTCCATTACATCCAGGTGCAGATAATCGGCCCCAGAGTCTAGCATCCGGAGGCATTCGGCCCCTAAGTTGGCCAGGTCGCTGTTGAGGATGGATGGGCCGATCTTGCACCCGGACGCCATGGTGCTGGCTCCCTGGAGCAAGTTACCCCGCAAGTCCGGCAGGCGACGGCGTCGCCGCGATTGGGCGCACAACTCGGACTCCGCCCCTTGCCCGTACAGTCTTCCGGACTCAGCCGGAAGCAGCTGCCCTGCGGAGAGGAAGTCCCGCCTCTTATTCGGGGGCGGGGCTTACGGCCTTTTGCCTACTCCCCCTGACTTTCGTACTTGCTCCCTTTTTGGGGTTTAGTCTTTGCAATAGTCAAGGGGCTTATGAAGCTGCTTCCGCCCTGCTTCCTCTGCAGGTCCCTCTCCTATGCTGTTGACCTTATTTCACTGTTTCTCCGTCATTAATTTTTGCGTTCCTTTCCTCCTCAGCTCCTGGGTTTGCCCTTTAAACAACAACAAAAATCTTTTCCACTCCTACTTCTCTCTGCTAAAACTCTTCTCACGAGTTGGAGCAATCCTGGGTCGGTCACCCGCTGTCATTTCTTCCTCCATTTTTTCGTATGTTAAAAAACAGTGTGCAGCGTTTAGTTTCCTGTGAAAATTAAATGAACGAGTCGGTGGAATAAGTACAAAATGGTGGTTATTATTGCTACCCACCTTTCCTGCTTCTGTCTTTGATTCCTCTTCTTCCTCCCCATCACAACTGCTCACTGGAAAATTTAATACATTTGTTTACAGACATAATCCAGAAATGGATAGTGTCCTGCTGCCAAATGGATTTAGAGTCTAAGGATCAGAACAAGAGATGAGAAGCCACGAGAGAGAGAGAGAGAGAGAGAGAGAGAGAGAGAGAGAGAGAGAGAGGAAAGAGGATTTAACAAGAGCAATTTCTAGTGGGTAAGGATAGGGACAGGAGAAGGACATGGCAATCCACCCCCAAAGGAATCCCAAATCAATCAGCCAATGAAAACCGTATGAGGGTGGCGATGAGCGGGACCCAACTCAACAGCAACTAACAACAACAACAACAAAGGATAGGGGACCTCATAATCTGTATTAAAGACCTAACTAATGATAACTTGGACCCGTTGGTTTTTATGGCTACATCCAGAGGACAATCAGGTCTTTAACATTCCCACTGGGAAATATACCAGTCATTCCAGCAGGTCATAATCAAATTAGAGTATCTGTCTTCTGTTGTACCCATTCTACTTTATTTTGAAAGGTGGAGGATGGAAAGCACAAGTAGAATGAAGTTCAGTTTGCAGGGGCAGCAGGTAGGGGGTGGGGAGGTGGGGAGGGTGGGAATTGGATCTATCTTCCTGGATGGTGACCTCAGGCCAGACTAGAGGGTAAGGTTGAGGAGGAACAGCAAGACATTAACAAAAGCATACCCCAAAATGAACATTTTCCTGAATGAGCCAAGCCAATCCCTTCAGTGAAAAATGAAATTTACCAGGCATATTATTTTTAGACTTATTTTTATTATATGTGCATATTCAAACACACACGTCTTAATGTCTTTCATAAATATCTTTCATAAACATTTCGGTATTTATTCATATGCATTTTTCATGCTCTTTGGTCATTCAGTATTCATAACAGACTTCATAGTCATCTGAGGAAAGTTGGCTGTGTAGTCAATCGCTTTTTATCTATAATAATGGCTAATAAAGGACTTTTATCCTGTGGTCACAGTGACTATTAAAAAAATATGGAGGTACATAGATCTATAATCCTAAATGATCCTAAAATAAGTAAATTTGTTTTAAACTTTTCCAAATACATTCTGCCCTCAACTTGCTTTCATTCTCCTGAGTGTTAAATCAAAGTTTACTTCTGAAATGCTTCAGTTCAGACCCACTAAAGTAAATGAGGAAGTGGGACATTTTACTCAATGCTAAGACATAAGACCATGAAACTGGAAATGTGAGGTTACAGGGCAACAGCATGACTCCATGTGATAGCAGCAAATTCTGGAGACTATGCTCTGTTAAAGTAGCCTATATAACTTGAGGAAGGATATTTAATTCACGTCTTGGACTATAATTCTATATATTTATGACCTTTTGTTCCTTATAGCTCTCTACATACACCCTATTCTTGTCTCAGAAACTGTAGGAGCTGCACAGCAGAATGGAGAAAGTTCTTCATTGACAAAAGGAACAGATGCTCAAGAGAGATGCCACTCTGTCAAAGGTACACTTGGAGGCTTGAAGAAGCAAATCAACTGCTCCCAACCTGTACAACAGGCGCTAGCCATATCACCAATACCACAGATTTCCCTTCAGCACTGCCATGTGTCCTTTTATGCCTGTTGACACTTGTAGGTTTCAGTGCCTTTTCCCAAGGCACTCATAACTCATTTTCCTTTTCAGAAAATCAAATAAATAATAGAATTATTGAAAGCAGTAAACACTGAAAAATAAAAGTAATGTATTTTCTATAGAAAATTCTATATCCAGGATTTGAACTTATTTCATTGACTCTGAGTAGTATAAATCTGTTCCCACTATCATGGATGATAAATGTTTATTCCAAGTCTCCTTTAAAGTTAATTTCATAGCGAGCAATCTCTTTATTGAGTCCAATTTTTTATATTTGGGAAGCGAGTGCCTGCTTTCATTTTTCCTCTGAATAAGATAAATATCATTAAGCATCATAGCTTAAAAATTATCTATGATTACCAATATTGTATTTATCATACATAATAATTAGCTTTTAGTCATGTAGTCAATAATATTCTGGATGTTACAAAAGATTGTCAATTATCTTGAACTTTTTCCCTATCTTCCCCAACTGTTGCTTTTTAAAAAAGTAGTTATTCCTTCAGACTCCAGGTAACAGTATTCCTGAGAATACATCTTGTGACAGTCTTATGCACATACATATAGATACTTTAGCCATTACACAAAACATTCAACACATTACATTCAACACAATTAAGGACACCTTAAATGGAACAGATGCACACATCTGCAAAATCTTAGTAGTCTTAGTATGAAAACATTCCCACTCTGTAAGGCCCTGTTTCTCAGAGTGGAAGCTTTTTTGCAAGGTACAACATTACTTAGCTTATTGAAAAAGTTTCTAACAGACTTCCATACATTGAAGTGAAAGAGGATAAAAGGCAAACACTAGCAAAATCATGTCCAAAACAGCCCAATACATTTAAATATATATATAAAGGTATGTAGGATTCTTACTGAATATTTAACAATCTTCTTTGACCCCTTTACTTTTTAAATTTTTGATACAATTATACATAGATAATCTGAATTAAGAAACTGGAACAAAGCACACATACAGAGACTCATATAACCCAGACACTTGTAATTTTTATCAAACATAAGGCCTCTAATGCTAATTGAGCAGCATAATTTTAACAGAAAAATATATCAGCTTAGAGTCAGAAAACCACTTACATGTCTATTACTACACATAAGAATTAATTTGTCATTCAGTGTAAAGATGTGAAAATGTTATAAAACATAAAGAGGCCCTTTACCTCCTTAATTTATCTGAATTTGGGGATTTTTAAATTTAAATTTTGTTCTTTTATCATTAACTCACAGGTATCTTTCATTCTATTAGTGAATGGGACCATAACCCCAAATTATAGTTGAAATTATAAGTCAGAATATAAATAGTGCCTACTTAAGATACAATTTTAACAAAAATAATTTTTCTTTATGATAGATGGGTTTAGCAAGTCTCCACTTTAGATACATATACTTCACAGCCACCATACTCAAAGTGTAAGCTGATAGAACATATTGTAAATTCATCTCAATGTAATAAAAATCTGTTTAATTTCCTACTTGAGGACTCAAAAACACACATCCATATCATCCACATCATCCCCATACCAATTTAGGTATGTATATGAGTTTTTAGTTATCTGTTTTCTAATGTAAACTGTTAAAATTTTGAAAATCAATTTTAAACTATATGATGCCCAGCCCTTCAATAATCCATGAAATATTGGCCTTACAACCCTTCTAAATTTTATATTTTTCCTGAAGTAACTGAACTTCAAGTTTAAAGCCCTATTTATAAAATATACAAGCTGGTTGTGTCTGTGAAGAAATTGTTTATATTTTTTCTCATAAACTTATATGTTCCAAGGACCATGAGTATTTTTACTATAGAGAAACAAGTTACTTTACTGATGATCTAATTCTAACAACACTAACTTTAATGTATGAAAATATGCCTTCGAGGGCAGGCACAGGATATTGTAAGGGAAAGCAATCACATTTCCCAATAAATCCTAATGTTGGTATTGATGTAGGAAGTAGGAATATCATCTTTTTCAAGCTATTATATTTACATTTTTAAAAGTTACCTAACTGTTTGTGGTTTTGTTTTGTTTTGCTTTATGTTTTTGGCATTTTTTGAGAAAGGGTCTTGCTGAGTAGCCCAGACTGGCTTGAAACTCACTATGTAGACCAGGCTGGCCTTGAACTCACCTCAATCCTCCTGCCTCAGCTTCCCAAGTGCTGGGATTACAGGTGTGTGCCACCACACTCAGTTCTAGGTTTTTCTTAATTCAGAATTATGTCTGATAATTTCTAGAATATTCTCTGTCAAATGTGATTGTTACAAAATGGAATGATCTCATGGAATTTGCATTTGATTTACAATATGCAGTGAAAATGACAGTTGCAAAATAACTTTTGAAAAGTCTACAGCTCTAAAAATAGTACTTTCTTTCTTCTTCTAACTGGCTTTATTGTTTGCCAAAACAAAATGGCTGCAGGTTTGTTATTTAATCTCCTCAAACTTTTCCTTATTATTTTTATGTAAATTGCTACTTGGATAGCCACCTGATTTAATTTTCAAAACTATAAAAATAAACATTTGCATGAAATGTATAATGTGAGTAACCTCAGAAAATTGCATTCTTTTTTGAACATAGTATTTGTTAATATTTCTGCAAAAGCAACACTCTAATATATATTTTTAACTGCTCAAGGCTTCTGGAATCCTAAACAATGTGCAGTGAAATGGCTCTTTCCCCTTATTCCTCCCTGGCTTTTTATGGTCTTCACACAACTAAATCCTTTCAGCCATTGATCTTTAAGATGTTTATGAAACAACAGGTGTACTGCCAGGAAAATCTACTCAAATTTATGCCACCCATTGAATATAAAGTGCTGTTTTGTAATTAATCTTTTACAAGCAAAAGTATTCAACTTTCAGTGGAGTAATCCTTCCCATGTCTTCTCCAAACCTGCTGTGCTCACAAGATACAGAACTAAACATGAGACTCATCTAGGACTCCATCTGTCTCCCCCAGTTCAGTGGGAGTAAAAACGAACTGGCTGGACAACAGGGGGTTCTCCATGCCATTCTCCTCACTGATGTGAAGGACAGTGTCTCCATGCTGTAAGAGGCTGGATGTCTCAAGGCCAGTGAAGTCATCAGGGTCTGAGAGTTGAGTAGAGAGGGGGCTTTGTGCTATAGCCCCTTGTACTTCTGTGCCCTCCTTCTTTTCTCCTTCTTCAGCAGGGAAAGGCTCGCTCTGTGATCAAAAGGATCATAACATCATGGACAGATAGGATGGGTACCAAAGAAGAATCTCAAAAAAACACTATCTAGTGGTAGCTGGACAAAGAGTCGGAAGGTTAGTCCTAGTTCTAGCCTTAGTTAAAGGTAAGATCTATGTAACCCTTCCTGTTTTCCAGCTCCATTTTCTATCATGCACATAATTGTTGGTCCTGCTTACCTTATAGACTGTAAAGATCAAATGAGATAGTAATGGTAAGGGTTAAAACACTTTTTAACTATTAAAGCCAATGTAAATGAGTATAGTAATATTTCTCCCTTAGTTTTCTTTATATACCATATGAAAAGAATATGGTACCTATAGGAATTCATTTATAAGGATCAAAAGAGGAAAAAATATCAAAACAACTAGGAAAAAGATCAAAACAAAAAGGTCCTATTATAGGATACAAGACTCTCTATGCAAAAACTTCATCTAAATTGACAACTTGATTTTTTTAATTGAACTATCTTTCAACTATGTATTAAATACATGTTTTCAGTGGTTATTTCAGTTGCAAAATATTTCCTTTTAGGTTTTCTATAACTAAGAATGGGCTGATTTAGCTCAGTTGGTAGAGTGCTGCGCTGCAATCTCTGAGGTCCCAAGTTCAATTCCCAGCACCACAAAAATGGGAGAAGGACCTGGCAATCCACTCCCAAGACAATCTCGAAACAGTCAGCCATTGAAAACCCTATGAGGGTCACTATGAGTCGGATACCGACTCAATGGCACCTAACAACAACAACAACAACAACAACAACAACAACAACAACTAAGAATACCTTGACTCCTCTTGGTTCTTCTTAAGTGAATATTTTCCTGGCCATATACTTTATATAGATCTTTTTTCACAATTACAGAACCACTGTCTTTGGATCACAATATGTTACAGACTAGATTTAATTAATTATACGGAATAAATGTGCATATACAAGTGGTTCCTAGAAATAAGTATGCCGGGAGCAGGCCTTGTCTGTTTCTCTGGTGTCCTCACCTGCTTGGGAGACAGGCTGTGGAGATCTGCAACAACTATGGCAGGGGAAGATGTAAGCACTGGCTTGCCCATTCCTTCTGGTTTCCTAGATGGGGCTGGGCTGCAGCCCTGTGGTTGGCCTATGGCAGGAAGTGAGTCTGTGGGGGCAACTGTTGGCTCTGGCTGAGCCTCAATGAAGGTCACAGATCGTTTCTGATCAGCTGTAAATCAGAAGTGAATCAGTAAATAGATGAGAAATTGACTGTCAATGCTTAATAACTGGCATTAATCAGTATGCCTTGGCTTTTCTTAATAAACACATGGCTGGGTTATTAATAAATGTGAACATATTTGATCATTTTATATGGACTGATTTCATCTTCTTACAAAGGGTAGGATTTGGATAGAGAAAATCATTTTTACATAAATGGCCTAAAACAAAATTCATAAAGAGCATCAAGTGAACTTGATCATCCCTCATTAGAAGTGAAAACAGGACTTAAAAGTCCAGATTATTATTCACCATATCTTTATCTTCAGTAATACACCTAATAGTTCCTGGGTGGAGTAAAGAAAACAAAACCTTCTGTGTTCAAATTTCAGACTATTAATGGTTTACCTTGGGCTCTTCCATTTCTTTAGGTTCATGAGAGTGGGGACAGGGGTTGGGAAAGGTGAGAAGAAAATAAGACTGTAAAATTTTCTGAGAACTCTCTCTGCTTATCCTACTGCCTCCCCAAAGGTGTTCTTAACTGCATCAGCTTGGTTTCTGCAGGCATTCCTGGCCAAGCAGCATGGCATCATGTCAGTGGAATAGTCAGAAGGGACACAGGAGGCCTCACCAGATGGCTTTGTTTTAGGTTGAATGCTCCTGCGAGTGGTTGACAGCCGAGCCCCATGGCGGTTTCTGGGTTCAGTCTGAGTCTTCTGCCGTGACAGTAGAGGACGTCTTAGCTAAAGAGAATGGGCAGAATAAAACTGGCAAGAGAATCCAACTGCCTAGGAAGAAACCCTGTGCTCAGAGAGTTCTGAGTAGAGTTTGTATCTTTATTTTCATGTTTTCATGGATTCCTATGCTTATTCCCTACACTTACAGCTAATAAACTTCTTTCTGTATAGTTAACTACAGGCACTTTCTTCTGACATCTTTTTAAACCAACTCATCTCCCCATTTTGACTCCTTCGTACAGCCTAAGAACAGTAATATAATTTAAAAGTGGCAAGTTTGAGAATTTCAGTGGATATAAAATTAATAACTATGGCTTACTGGCTGACATTTGCTTATTTAAAGTTGCAGTTGAACATATGCTAACTCTCAAAATGGAAGTTTATTCAAAAAACCTCAGGGGCTGGGGATGTAGCTCAATGGTAAAGTGCTTGCCCAGCATGTACAAGGGCCTATGTTTGATCCCCAGCCCACAATAAATAAAATAAAATAAAATAATAAAATAAAATACAATAAAATAAACTTCAGATGCTGGCAAAGTCTCCAGTACTCAGGTCAATGCTGAGAAGCTGCCATCAAAGAAACAGTCCATAGCTTCATACAGATTTTTATTTAGAAAGTAATGTATGAGCCACGTATGATGGTACACAGCTGTTTCCCCAGTGCTTGAGAGTCTAAAGGAGGAGGATTGTGAGTTCAAGGCCAACTTGGGCTATACAGTGAGAGAGAAAAAGAAAGAAAAAACCAAAAAAATAAAAAATAAAAAATAAAAAGGAAGGAAGGAAGGAAGGAAGGGAAATGGAGGGAGCTGGGAGAGAGAGAAAGAAGAAAGAAAGATAGAAAGTAATGTAAAAGATAAAAGAATCCCCTTAAGGAAATCTGTAAAGATGATATTGTTAAAAAGATTTATTGCTGTTTTGTTTTGTTTTATGACACAGAATCTATGTAGCCCAGGCTGGCCTCCTACTCTCCATCTTCCTGTCTCCAACTGCCCAAGTACTGAGATTACAGATGTGCACCACCATGCTCAGGTATAAAGATGATCTTTACTTCAATTTCAATTTTAAATTAAATCATTCATCTTGTAATGAGGGGGAAAAAGACTTGTCTTTGTCTCTGCAGAAACAAGTATTAAATTAACTATATAATAGATCTTCCACTGTCAGTGAGTTTGGCTGGGAAAGAAGGTTTCCAGATAAGAAACAGGAAGAATTACAGGCCTCTTACTTTACTAAGTAATGAGCTTGTGCATAAGAAAATTCAGACTTGAAATAGAAGCCCCAAACTCTCAGCTGGCCCAAGCACTTACCATGTTTTAAAGTTGTTCTGTACTGCTTACTTCAGGTAAGAAGGCAAAATATAATCTTAGTAAAGGTAGACATTAAAAATTAAACAGAGCTTCCATCTCATAGGATAATTCTCCACCCTTTCAAGGTCTGCTTACCTGTCTCAGGCCTCTCTTCCTCCCCAGTGGCTGCTGAATAAGGAGATTCTGCTGGCCAGGTTCACTCTGTACACTTGCCACCCTGTCAAGCATCAACAGCATTAGTGCACCCTGGAGAGAGCACAGAAGACCATCCTCTGGTCGGTATTAGCCAAAACCACTCATATGGAACAGTCACTTCAAAGATACCATTATCTTTGAAGGATGATTGGGAAAGAGTCCCTGGGATAGGGATTTTCAAAGGTTTGGGAGGAAAGACAAGGCCTTGTAGCCCCAAGCTGCCAAAATTGAGATTCTGTTTGCAATCACTGATGCTGTATCTATCATTCACCAAAACGGTTCAATCATATCCCTGGTTTGGAAGCCACAAAAAGGCTTAAGATGTCATATTCTAATCTCAATTTTTTCCCAAGGGGAATGAAAAAGGTGGTAACAAACACACACAAACAACTCTATCACATGGATGGGAACAACTTCTTAAAAATTTCAGTTTAAATGAAAATAAGATGGACAAATATTGAACACATCAGACACAGAATCCATTTGGGTGAAGGGGCACATTCAACACATGTTTGCAGCCTGAAGTCTCTGTGACTATTAAGTAAATGAATAGTCACATGGGTAGAAAATTAAATGTTTTTAAAAATGATTTTAGATTTAAAAGGCTGGCAAAGTAATTAAGCTACCATTACAACTCAGAAGTTTTATATCAAGTAGCTGCACTGAAAACATACTGTGCAGCTTATAAAAGCAACAATCTGCTCCC
The DNA here is from genome assembly GCA_007922755.1 of Pedetes capensis. Classification (NCBI taxonomy): domain Eukaryota; kingdom Metazoa; phylum Chordata; class Mammalia; order Rodentia; family Pedetidae; genus Pedetes; species Pedetes capensis. Next base: position 29,157 of record VMDO01007456.1, on the reverse strand, counting down.
CCCAAATTTACTGTGTATGTGTGTCTTTTATAAGCAAAAATGACTATTGGCAGTGGCTGCTATTTTAGTGTTAAGTGAAGCTGAAAATATTGACATGGGCCCATGGTTTTTTTCATTCTGCATGCATGTATTATTATAGGTATTCATAATGGGAGAGGGGGTGAAAAAAGAAATACACTGTGCCCCAGAGAGTATTGTAATTCTGTGCATGATGCCAATGTGATTATTTGGTTAATAGGTAATTAATTTCTGCTTTGCCTTTGCAAAAGGAGAGTCATCTACAGATAGTTTTTAAAGTAAAATATTCCACAGAGGAACCCAGAGTCAGCAACTGTCCAGGAAAAAAAGAGAAAGATTATATCCATTCTTTATTTTTTAAAATGAGCTACCTAAACATGTAGCTGCAGTTTATGAAAGAGAAACTGGTGGCAATATGGAAATCAAACATGTTTCTCCTGTTGTACTAACAACTGGCTAATGATCACACTGTTGACATAGTTACACCTGTCATTTTTAAAGAAACTTTACTCATTTTTTATTAGAATAAAATCAGTCATTCTCAAATAGCATTTGTCAAAGTTTTATGAAAAAGGGATATAATTATGCCATTTAGGGTATGTAACACAAAATTCTCTAGAGTACAAAATATAGATGCTTTAAAACTTTTTTGTTTTTCTGAATATTACGATCAAAAGATTTGTATACATTCTCTCTGTCTCTCTCTCTCTGTCTCTGTCTCTCTCTCTCTCTCTCTCTCTCTCTCTCTCTCTCTGTGTGTGTGTGTGTGTGTGTGTGTGTGTGTGTGTATGACTTTGCAGATACATGAGCCATCTATGAAGATGGAAAACAATTCCAAAGAAACAGTTCAATATATTCCAAAAATCAATCCAGACCATGTTGCTGGCATGTCTGAAATGACATCTCCTTATTAATTATACATTCTAACATGTGTCTGTTAAGTTAGAAAGAATAATTAACCATATACACAAAAGCGGAAACAAGTTTCTCCCAATATCAAACAAAGCTTTCATTAGAATGGATTCTTCATTGACATCTATATGTTACCTCAGTTCCCTTGGCCATAAAGGGAGGTTAATACTTACCAACTACCTCCCATTAGGGTAGAGAAAAGAAGTTAGTAGATGTAAAATGGTTTGAACATGAAAAGTGATGCAAATAGCATGCTTTCTTATTTTACATTTGATGTTTCTAATGAGTTTATTGCTTATAGAATACTAAGAGGAAGTAGGCAGTACAATGTTTTGAAAATAATTGGGCAGAGAAAATGAATTCGAGGCAGTCCACTTGTTTGATATTTATTCAGTAATCTAAGATTGTGAGAAAAAATGGTGCAAGAAAAGAAAAAATAAACATTACTCAGGGAGTGTTACATGTCATAACATAATGGTAATTTCACAATGATTATTCCAAGGAAAGATCATAAGCATTAAAATTTTCTCTGTGGATAGAGAGGCTTATAATTAAGAAATGTAGCAAGTTTATAGCTTTAGTAATTAGCTGTTCTATGTAAGTATTATAGCATCTCATCATATAAAGCAAATATTGAAGATGAAATTATAGAAGATTTTCTTGGAACTATATCCCAGCTGATAAATTATATTCTCCCTAAAAATATAATGCTAACATGTTTATATTTGCAACATCAATGCCTGACTTCACTGTGAAATGTTAAGACACGTTAATAATAAATAGACAGAAAAGCTAACAATGGAGGTAGTTTATGCAAAGCACATTTATTTTATGGAACCACATGAAAATCAGTTTCAATTTAGCTTCTCTCCATATCATGTAATATTTCAGTCATCTGTAGGATGAGTGATGCATGACTATAAGATATGTTAATACTAAAATAAACCGAGAGGACCAAGGTGTTGCTACTAAGCACCTCTCTATATTATACTCCATTTTCTATCTTAATTTTTTAAAAGCAGTCCTATCATAGTCCTCACCTTTCACAACTATAAAAATAAAAATTATGTTCTCTTTTAGGAAAATATTATATTTTATTGGATGGTCTCAAATTTTAAAATTCTGTACTCCAATAGGCCATTGAATCCCTTGAATAACTGAAATATCTATTTCATAACCATGAAATCTGTATCATAGTCATGAAAATAACTCCAAAAAGTTAAAACTATGTCAAGATTTGTCAGATAGTGGGACAAATACTACAAGCTCTGTCTTATATAGAAAACTGATTTCTTGAAATTTTGAGAATGAGAAATGGCTGATTCTCGTTGTCTTGGCCAGAGTAAACCAATAAAGATCAAATAGAACTTTCTAAATAGAAGCCAACCTCTTACAACATATTTAGATGTAGATCATCCCTTGTATTCTTGAGTCTCTGAAGAATATCACTATGGAAAAACAGATAATGGTCTAGGTTTTAAAGAACTAAATGCAACTGGGACTCAGCAGAACAGGTATGATTCAAATCATCTACAAAAAACACCACAAAAATTTCTTATTCAAAATTCAAGGAAGTAATTTATATGCTGGGGAAATTTAGACAATATAGGAAAACAATTGTGACATAGATTGCCTGTTTTCCCCTGTATCAGCATGGGGCCTGGAATGGGCCTACATACCTAATAATATTCCTTAAAGTAAGGAGTAGGCAAAAAATGGGCTACTCAGACATGCAATAAAAATCCATATCACTCAACTCAAATTAGCAAAACAATTATGGATTAAAGTATATTTCAAAACTAAAAAAGTAGAAGCAATAGATGAGAACAGCACATAGAAGAGTGAATTTGTATTTTTATTACTTCTATCTGTGTTTTTGGTGTCAATTTTAATATGGTTATAGAAATCTAGAGGTGGAACATAAGGCATGCAGCATAGCCATTTGTCCTGAGTGATTGCCTCATGATGGGCATGCATAAGGCCAGAACCAAAGGAACTATAAGGCATTTGTAGAGAATAAGGAAATAAACAGTAGACTGAATCCAACTTCCCTTCTTCTCAATCAAAGATTACTATTTTAAATTTACTTAGCCTCAATCACACCCAAGAAAATGTACTTTAAGTGCCATAGAATTTAGAGATTCTAGGCTAGAATCAGATTGAAAAGGGGAAATAATTTGATTTTAGATATTTTGTAAGAACTGATTTAGCATTGGCAAAGAACCTGTGTATCATCTCACACATTTTCTTAACCATTTTCAGCTACATAAAAAAGGTTGTTTGAATTTTTTCTTTGTACTTTAAAAGTACTTTCCAAGTTCTTATGCTTTGAAAATGTAAATTATCGAGAGATGGGTCCTCCTAAATACATTATTTTTATTTCACCTAGACTGTAGTCTTGTTCAAACTTGAGCCACATTATTAATTTCCACTGTGATTAAATTATCCTTATGAAATCAAATAGCATAATAATTTTTTACAGTTGACTTTCAATTCATGCCTTTCAAAATATTCTAACATGTCCAAACAAAATCTGATTTCCAAGTATAAACATTAGTCTTAAAGACTTGAATAACTTCTCTATATCTCTATTTTTGGGGGGAGAAAATATGTCCACAGTTTATGTGTGTATTTAAGGGTGAGAGAGGGAGGGAATGTTTCTAATGAGTTTCTCTGCCTCTAAGAGCAATATTCTGCAGAGAAGAAAATTCTTCCATGGAATATTGCTCAGACTTATTAATTTCCAAGAGAAAGAACCTTTTCTCCAGAGCACAGTGTCTCTAGCAGGGTATTTCTTGGGATGAATCTTTAAGGGAAACATGTTAGAACAATTTAAAAAAATAATCTTAGAAGAAATTTTGAATCAGTGTGCAAAAATTTTTAGTGGAAACTTATTCAGCTGGTTACCTTGGTCTTTTCCTCATTTAGCCCACTCAGCTCCACTTGCCTCCTTTGCCTAAAACAAGTCCTTCACAAGAAAATCCCATGAAAGTTAAGCAAAATGTTGAGTAGGGGAGGAACAGTGTTTATTATTTCCCCTTAGGCATGCTTTCTGGTATTCTTTAAGCTTTGGGCCAGATTTTCCTTAGAACTGCTTTGGTTGTATTTTAGGTCCTGAATACTGGAGTGTACATTGAATGTAACTCACATGGTTAATGTTTTACTGATTTAGCATTCTCATAGTCTGCAGGATAAAGAAGTCTCACACTAAAAAAATAAGAAGCCTGGAAACCAAATATAAAAAGTATACCACTTTATAAACCCACCTTTTAGTAAATGCCAAAAGTTCCTCTCCTCCAAAGAGAACTTGGTGACATGATGGAGTTCAAGAGAGAATTTGCAGTATATGGCAAAGGTGGATGTGCTATTGATTGGTGGAATGCCTCTGCACTAATAGAATCATTTCAGAGTCCAAAGTGAATGCCTCATCTTCCAATTTCTTAGTGAACTCAGCTAGGTCTGGGTGACTGACACCCAGGACTAAAACACAATGGGTACTGGAGTAGAATATCAACACTAAGTGATGTAAGATAAGTCATCAAAGTCCTGATATGATTTACTAATTCAACTGTAGAAAAAGCCAATAGCTCTGATTCTGAATGAGCATCATCTAGCAAGAACTTTGGGTTTATCCCCATTGACCCTGAATCCAGAGAAGACTGAATTAGTTTAGCTAACTCTAGCTATTTGAACTCTGAGCCTGCTTGTTATTACTATTAGGTATCTGACTCATAGCGACCCTATGTAGAACAGGGGAAACAGTATTGTTAGTGCTTCTGTGCCCTAACTATGGTTTTCAATGGCTGATTGTTTTTTTGGTAACCAGGCCCGACTCTCTTTAGCTTCTGAGATTTGACAGGTTTGGGTGCCCCAGTGGTATGGCTACAGGCTGAGCCTGCTAGAGTGGGCCAAATCCTTTAGAGAATTCATAAAAACAAAATCAAACTCCTGCCTCCTTTCACCAATCCTGGGCTAGTACTTATACTCAGCAAAAATAGAATTTGGCCTAATTAGAAAAACCCCAGCACAGAGCCAGCTAAATGGAAGTCAGATTTAATTCTTTCTACTCTCAGCAGGCTACTGCAATTATCCTCAAATCCAGGTTCTTCCATCCCACATACAATTTTAGACATTAAACCCACGTATTCTTTGAAAACAGTGGTCACCCTGCTAGACTTGGTTTGGCTTTCTTCAAACTCTGTAAACAATTAAGGGAAAACTTCTCAAGGATTATTATTTCTCATCTTCTTCCTTGTTCCAAAGCTCCTGCTAACGGAATTAAGTTTGCACTCTGCAGCACTTCCACATTTACCACCAATAAGAGACTGATCTGTCAAGGCAGGGGCTCGCAAACACAAATGAATGTCATGAATTATGGTTCTGCATAAAACAAAAAAGGAAAAAAAAAAAAGACCTGATGGTGGACTAAATTTCCCATTTTCAGTAGCAAAAGAAAATGTGAAATCTGAAGGAGATGCAAAGAAAACAAAAGATAACCTTTTACAGGAACAGCCTCTCAACATTTCCTCATCTTTGTGATAAAGCAATAAACACGCGTATATTGTACTCACTACATAATGCAAACCTGGAAGGGAATGTTTTCTCTTGAGATGGAACAAAGACACTCTAAGGATGAACAAGAAGCATTACTCCTAATGAGGATTAGTTGAGAGGTGTAATCAACAGCACAAGATTAGGAATGTTTGACGTGGATTATCTGAGTGTTAAAGGTGCAGTCCCCTTTTCTGAAGCTTTAAACCAACAGTCTGGACATTGTATTGTTTACATCATTACACTTCTTTTCCCAGGATGTATTTGTGTCTGATGTTTCATGGCAAGTTTTAGAGTCATCTTTGTGCTAGAATAGACATTCCTTACATGTATCATTTGAGCAAGTTACTGTAATAGCTTGCCAAATAGCAATTATCAAAGAGAAGGAATTATATAAATTGTTATTCTTCTTATAACATCATTATTTTCTTACCATTTCTGGTATTAGCTGAAAGACCTAACTTGATTGAGTACAAGGACTTCCTGATGATAGGGACTTTATTAAAAGGCCTCTGAAAAGTAATTCATAATGATGAACTATGTGGGAAGGAATGATTAGAGGAGATAGACTTAACATGTGGCATATCAAACTTTTTAATTTAATTTAATTAATTAATTTATTTTTTGCAGGGGATCAAATCCAGGGCCTTGCACATGCTAAGCACACAACCTGCCACTGAGCTACATCCCTAGCCCCTGCCATATTGGACATTTTAGAGCTCTATGGGACAAGCCCCATAGAGAATTACGCAGGTTTTTTTTGTTGGTGGTGTTAATAAGATTTTTAGCCCATTTGTGACTGATCTCTGCAGCTGAAAATGAAGGAGGGTTTGCTACACCTTTGACTTCCAGGCTTGTGTGCTCATGAACAACAAAGGGCAAGGAATGGAAATAGGAATCAAGACGGGGCGAGAGAAGACAGAGGAGACAGAGAGACAGAGGAGACAGGGAACAGCTAATTTCCCAGCACAGACACCAATAGACAGGTAGCATTGACACTGTACCTAGAGAGGCTGCCCTCAGCGGCCAGGCCCTGGGAGTCATCGAGGACATTAGGTTCACTGCAGGAGGGGTAGGGAGATGAGGCATTTAGGGAAAGGAAATGCAAAAAGAAAAAAAGAAAGAAAGAAAAAAGAAAAAGAAAAAAGGCATGCAATATTCTGTTTTTAAGAACTGAAAGTAAATAAATAAATCTAACAGAACAAGGAAGGAAAAGGAGACAGTCAACCATTTCACCTTGTGCTGGGTTTGTCAAGACATAGGACTCAAGGCAACGGGGAAGGAAGGACTTTGGATGGATACGGCTCTCAGAGGAGTGGTCTGTTTATTGGTCAAGAGTTAAAATGAGCTCCAAATGGACATATGAGCTCTGAAATGCAGAATGAATCCATAGAAGATGAAACTATCATCCTTTTGGTAACCACTTGGCTAGGTGGAGATTATTTGTAACCTACTATATAGATGTGGTGTTTCATTGACCAGGACCCTGCTTCTTTCTTGTGTCTCCTGACACTATCACACAGAAACCACTTACCATGAATTGCCACAACCAAACTCACAACTGATGCCATTAAGAAAAGCTAAGAAAGAACCCAACTTCCCTGCTAATTTTGCAATAATGCAAGTAAATAAGTGGAAGGATGATATCTTAGAAAATTTACATGGAACTCTCATTTACCTCCTTACTCTCCATCCTCTAGTGATTGAATCCTAAAGGCCAAAAGAAGAAACCTGACAGGCTGGTGACAAAAAATTTGGTTTATCGATTTATTTGGATACAGCTGAACTGAGTTTGTGAACAGAAACTGTGTTTTATTTTATCTGATTTTCTTTTGGTACCTAGCAATGAGCTAAGCACCCACAAGGTATTCAAAAATATTTATTAAGTGGGGTAGAATTAAACTATCTAGAAAACTACAGTGCCTATCCCCAAAGAATTGAGGATTACCTAATTGTATACATAGTCTCTGTCCCCAGGAAGCAGCTCATTTTCTGTAATGCATAGACAGTACTACCTTATAATATTCTAAAATATGATTCAAGTCCAAAGGGATTAGCTTTATTATCTTTTCTGAATTTCCATGATATCTATGCTAGACAGATTTTCTCCCTGGAAGCAAGTTGACCAATGCATATATGTGTAGAAAGGGAATTGATAGTCTGGATTAGTTTAGGTAGACAACCAAAAAACTTCTATTTAAAATTTGTATTATTCTATAATTTAAATAAAACTTTTTGAATAAATTGCTAGTTTTATTCTTGATACAAACTTGTATATTACTAGCAATTAAAAATAAATTGATAGCTACAAATATTAATTGCTTATGTAACTTTACATCCTTTTTGCGGACATGTTATTGATTGGCTCTTATTTTGGTTACACATTTTATTTATAAAACTTTCTTTTCAAAAGAAAATTACTAATCATTAAGTAAAACAATATCTAACAATGACAGAAACATTTATATGTTATTAATTTTTGTAATAATTAAATGATACTTAATATATGCAATTTACTTATTCATCATCTTTTATCATTTCCCCCATTCTCTGATGGTCTTCAAATTTCAGCTCCAGTTCACACATTTCATCTGTGTAGTTCATGAATCATTTGTTAAAGGATTTGGGTCCAGAAAAATTATTCCTGCACATAAACTGGCCTTATGTGGACATTACAGTGTGCCCTGATTTTTGTTATGTTCTTTCCTTTATTTTTTATTAATTAACTAATTAATTAATTAATTTTGGTTTTGTTTTATTTGTGTACTGGGGCAGTGGGGCTGAACCCAAGGCTCATGCATACTTTGCAAACACCCTATCACTGAGCTGCACTCCCAGCCCCTTTCATATTTTTAACCTTGCGACAAGGTCTAAGTTACACAGGCTGCCTCTCACCTCAGACTTATGATCTCTCTGCTTCTGCCTCCTGAGTTGGTAAGGTTACAGGTGTGTGCCAGCATGCCCAGCTTATTATTTTCTATATGTGAATTGTACCACAATGAAGGAATAGGTATTAAAAATAACAACAGCCAAGTGCAGTAGTGCATGCTTATAATCCCAGAGACCGAGGAGGCAGAGGCAGGAGGATCTTAAGTTCGAGGCCAGAGGCAGCTTGTGGAACTTAGCAAGAGTCTGACTTAAAATTAAATAAATAAATAAATAAATAAATAAATAAATAAATAAATAAATGTTCTGGGAGTTCAGCCCAGGGGTAGAGCACTTGCAATATATGTGCAAGGCCCTGGGTTCAACCCCCAAGTACCACAAAATAAATAAATAAATAAACAAAGAACAAACTAAGTAAAACCACGTAAGGCCAATTCTTCGGGAAAAAAAAAACAACAACCCAATTACCAAAATATGAATACCATAGTTTTTAAATAGATAATGTTTTAACTCTTATGTCAGATCATTTTATGTATTATATTTTTATGATATGTATACATGTACCTTGAAAGTTTTTAACTTATATTTTTACAAGGCAGAGAACATATAAACAAAATGCTTAAAGGGTTTTATTCATGGGATCTTAGAGTTAAATATACATATAAGTTACCCTAGAGATGATTTTAGTCAGCCTCCTTCCACAGAGGGGAAAACTATGGCCTATTGTTAAGTGACCTGTCCAAGGTTACACATGGTGGCATAGGTCCTTTCCAGCTTGGTTAAACATTCCTACCTTCAGGATATGAATACTAATTATATAAACAGCAGCCTGTATTTTACCAAAATACCAAGTAAAGTTAGTTGTATACTCTTGCCAAATACTCATTATTACCTTAGCTAATGATAAATCTGAAATATAAGAATGTCATTTGACCATCAGAAAGAAGATCGTTTATGTATTCATAGACAATTTTTAAGGAGAGACAATGCTTGGATCAGAAGTTGGGGACCCTTCCACTAGCCTGGCTTATAAAACTACAAATATTGCTTGTAGGAACCTAGTTGAAAAGTCCTCTGTCAAATGGCCTGTCTACAAACATAACCATTTTTTGCTCCTCTTTCAATCTTTGTAGAATAATTTGAGTGTATTTTCAGAATTTCCTCCTTTGCCCCCAAGCACAGAGTATAAGATACCAATAGCTTTTTACCTCTGGCTGGGTAACATGCCCACCTCAGCCTGAGGTGCAGACATGCTGGAGATGTGGCTGGAGAACCGCCTCCTTCCAATGGTGCTCAGGAGGTAAGCTTCCTGTTCACTTACCACACTGGGCATGCTCACAGAGTCATCTGAAAGTTGCAAAAGAATAGAGTGTTATAAAACCTTTGATACTGATCAGAAAACCCCAACCAAAGCTGTACTTGGGATGCTTGGATTGAGTACAACCTCAAGGCTGTCTCTAAAATCAAATTATCAAAAAAAAAAAAAAAAAATACCCTAAGATCCCAAGTGGACTGACGTGATTCTGCAGGTCCACACATGTCCCATCCTCCCACGTTGCAGCAGCCCTTGTGGAATAAATGTAAACTTGTCTATTTTCACAAGCATACTATTAATGAAAATCAAAGATTTCAGAAAAGCCAGAATATATGTTTTTAAGACAGTCCAGGGATAGTTCAAAACGGAGTTTGTCACTGAATAAACCATGTACATTTCCTTGACATTCAAAAACTACATTTAGTAAACTTAATGATTTCTAGCCTGCTATAAGAAAGACTATTTCAGATACTTTTAGAAAAATATTTGAAAATATTGAAGTTCAGAAATACATATTTTAAAATTTAAATATGTATTTGTATTTTCTCCACACATAGAAGCAGAAATTAATGTGCTCAAATCCATACGAAAGTGAACTTTAGCATAGTATTTGTGTCACGGTGTTCTCTTTTCAAGTGAGTTAATGTCTTTTGCTGCTGAACACTAAATATACTTCAATAAAGGGTGGGTTTTGGTGAATGTGTGCTACCATTTAAGACCATCTACTACCATTTACTTAAAATAATCCAAGTGATATTTCTCACTAAAATTATCTAAAATAAAAAAGGTAAATATTAAAAGTGCTAGAAATTTGATTTGCTATATAATGACTGCCTGCAGCTGTAGCCCTGTGGCATGCGATTCCGTCAGATCTCGGAAGCTAAGCAGGGTCGGGCCTGGTTAGTACCTGGATGGGAGACCGCCTGGGAACACCAGAAGCTGTAGGCTTGGGAGAAGGACCTGGCAACCCCCTCTCAAAAATCAATCTGCCATTGAAAACCCTATGAACAGCAGAGAAGCACTGACAATAGTGTTTCCCCTGTTGTACAGAGGGTCGCTGTGAGTCAGATACCGACTCGACAGCACCTAACAACAACAACATATAATGACTGACTTAAAATTGATTCTTGTTATAAGATGGCATTTCCTTTTTAGGTGTGCTCACAGAAAAGTTAAATATATGAAAAATGTGATAGAGTACATTGTGCTATTTCTGCAAAGGCCTTTCCTAGATCTCATTGACTCCCTTCCCTTATCTGAACTCATATCACTTAACAATTATTCCCCCAATATCTGTTTGGTGATTAGTCATGTGTTTTCTTCTCTTAAGTCTTTTGTTAAGTGTTCTATACTGCAAATGTCTCTTATCTCCTCAAGATCATATGTAATACCTTACATGTAATCATATGTGCGGCGAACACATCTTTCTCATACTTCTGGTTTTCATACCTGATAGGTCTTAACACAGGTTCAATGACTGGAAAAACTGTTTAGGTCAAAGCAGTTAATAATCTGGCTTTCATACTCCTTTCCGCATAGATTAATATGCATCACAACAGCACTACACCATTTTTTAGTAAGCTTGCTTTCATTGGGATGACTGACATGTCTGAGAATAGAGATGTCAGCAAAAACTTGCAGACCTCCTCACCTCCCCACTCCAAATTGGGATAGGACTATTGGTTCCTGGCCAGTGATATCATTGTTTATGTCTGCTCCATTTTTTCCCCTAGCTCCCTTCCTACTGGATAGGTTGTGTATTTATTCATAAGGTTACCTGTAAAATAGATTTAGTTCTAGAAAAAATAGGTGGGGGTCATTTCTCATCATTAAAAATGTTGCTAGGAGAGACCACTTCAAGCATTAAAGAAAAATGGATATTAAGTACAGTCAATATTTTTAAAGATTTTTCTATTTACAGCTTGGGTATATTTCCATGAGCAGTCACCAGGAAGATTTAGATGTGAGTATACCTATAGGTTGTCTATAACATGATTATCACTTTATCTGAAAATCTCTGCAACTAAATCTGGAAAATTACTAAGAAGTGTTTTGACCAAGCATTTATTTCTTTTCCTCTCCTATATACCCAACTGTAGAGGGACATTGAAATACTTGCATTCATCTTAGTTAATTAAAATTCTAATCTCAACTCCCATTTCCTCTACATATTTAGTTTAGAGAGGGACTCTTTGTTGTTGTTGGGTATGAAGAAGCTCTAAGTGGAGACCCAGATTTTGTTCTCACTCTTAAGTCACAACTTTGCAAAAAATGTTACATCAGACTATCTTAAAATCCAGGTGGAAAATAATTAATGCAATTTAAGAAGCCCCTTATATGACAGTGCCTGCAGCCATAGCCCTGTGGCATCTGATCCCGTCAGATCTCGGAAGCTAAGCAGGGTCGGGCCTGGTTAGTACCTGGATGGGAGACCACCTGGGAACACCAGAAGCTGTAGGCTTGGGAGAAGGACCTGGCAACCCCCTCCCAAAAATCAATCTGCCATTGAAAACCCTATGAACAGCAGAGAAGCACTGACAAGTGTTTCCCCTGTTGTACAGAGGGTCACTATGAGTCGGATACCGACTCGATGGCACCTAACAACAACTTATATGACAGTGGTACTTAATATAACCTTTTACCCCACTTTAAAAGAGTTTTTAAACCTCCTCCTGGTAAACATACAATATGGAGTGCTTCTTGACTTGATTGCCTCTCATTTCACAACACTAAATTTTTTGCACAGGCATTAGAAGCTCCTGGCCTGACCTCCTCCTTGGTGAGTCTCTTAACTCAAATTTGGGTTGTTTCCCCCTCAAGACAGCCTGATGATTTCATTCTGGCTGGCACAGCCCCTTGGTCTTTTCTGAATTCGGAACACATGCTCTGCCCTCTTTCCCTTGCCCACTGGGATCATGTAAGTGCTGGTCAACCCTCTAAGCAAAATGTCTAGGAGAAAGGAAGAAGTTATTTATCCACAAATTAAATGAGAATTCATAGAAAAGGTTGAATATATAAGCTTAAAAAATGTAGGCGTCACTAAAGACTTACTTTTTGCCTGATTTCTTCTCAAATGACTAAGGATGTCAAGGGATTTATAGAAGAGCAGGTATTAGGAACCGTAGAATAAGTCACAATTCCATTTTGAATCCTTTCTGTAAAAATGACTAAGGGGATCAGAACTGGAAGTGGTCAGAAGGGCAGAAATCCTTCCTAAGCCCTTGCTCGCATGGCCAAGCTGTGTTGCCTGCCAGGATTCTTTGGGGTGACCTACTTTCCTCATCCTCCTCGTCAGTCCGACTCAGGGTGTCCTGCGAAGCCTGCTGGGATGGCTCACTGTCCTGCTCCCAGACAGTCCCTGTGCCCGTGTTGGAGCGGGACATGGTGGCCAGGCTCAGGCGATAAGCAGAGGTTGAGGTGCCCACCGTGCTGATGGATGTCTTCCCTTGGTAGGCTGGGCAGTGGAGAGACCAAAAGAAATACACGGTGAGGCTCTTGGAGGAAAAGAAAGGTCAGCTTCAGCATTCTCTCTGACCATATGTAGTTTTTCAGGAAAGGTCAACTAGTTTGTCCCAGAGTAATGATCTTTGGGACAAAGTATTAAATGGGTTGGGGGATGTTGGAAAAAAAAAAGTGTGTGCCATGACACACTTCCATAATCCCACTTTATCGGAGGTCAAGGCAAGAGGATCACAAGTTTCAGGCTAGAGGCAGCCTGTGCAATTTGGCGAAAACTTGTCTCAAAATAAAAAAATAAAAAAATTGTAAGCAGGTCTCCATGGTGCACACCTGTAATCCCAGTGACTAGGGAGGCAGAGGCAGGAGGGTCACAAGTTTGAGACCAGAGGGAGACTACCAAGACCATGTCTCAAAAAGCAAAAAAATGGGCCGGGCTGAGGGTGCAGCTCAGTGGTACAGCACTTGCAAAGCATGCAAGCACAGGAAACTGGGTTCAACCCTCAGTACCGCAAAAAAAAAAAAAAAAAAGGGGGGCTGGCGGTGTACTGCAGTGATGGAGCACTTGTCTCACATGGTTGAGGCCCTGGGTTGAACCCCTCAGTACTGGGGAAAAAATCAGCTAGTCTCTGTGCCACACACCTGTAATCACAGCAATTTAGGAAGCTGAGGCAGGAGGATTGTCAGTTCAAGGCTAGAAGCAGCCTGGGCAACTTAGTGTTCTCATTCTCCTTTTTTGGAAATTGCAACATGGAAAACACCTCCGTTCTATATCAGATTATTTTATCAGTTCTTTATCAGATTAAGGAGAATATCTGAATAGCAATAGGAAAATTTCCCTAAGATTGAACTTGTCAATTTTTTTTTTTTGTCTTTAACATATTGCAAACAACAGTAAAAGCTACCGAAAAAAATACAAAAACATCATATTTCACCCATGGGTAATGACTGCCCTCTATTGGCAGACAGTGATTTTTTTGTTGCCTTCAGAATTCTGTTGCTTATAGAATTGTACAAAGTAAACGATGTACGCCCAGAGAAAATCTTTTGAATTTTATCAGTCTGTCAACTGTAATTCACTCTCTTCCATTCCAGTTTTTAAAAAGTTAAAGACTTTATTATCAATCATACAAATCTGTTTTAAAATCGCCTCAATGATGCACCTGGTAGGTATTTGTGTGGATTAAAGGAAATTAATATCTGTGAAATAATTTACCACATAATATAAGCTCAATAAATGTGAGTTGCCCCTTTTCAAAAAGCTGAACAAAAGACTTTAACCTTTTTTCTTTAATATTTAAGAAAGAGTTTAACTTCTAAAATGAAGATTGAAAACAATATTTAGAAACGGAATAAGCTTATGATAACTCTCTGATTTCTGTTTTGTTGTTGACAATGATCACATGGTCAAACTTGCTTGTGTCATAACATGGGTAGTTCAGACATGGCCCCCCAAAGAGCAGAGACCTGGGCAGAGGATTCTTTGTAGGTTGTGAGCTCCATTTGTGGAACAAACTCAAAATACCCCTTGCATACTTACCTGATCCACTGTGCACTGCTTCTTTTAGAATTTTTAGTTCACTGTTGAACTCAGCAATGAGCGAGCTCTTACACAGAGGACGTGGTATGAAGCGCCGCTCCAGCTGGTCAGCAATATGTTGCCGGGCAGAAAGTTCTTCATGATTCTCTGCTGGTTGGGCCAGAAGCTAAAAGGAGGGCATTGCATTTTCAGAGTCTCAATTTTCCCATCTGTAAAATGGGCTAATTATTATACCTACTTCATAGTTAGTTGGGAGGAGTCAATAAGGTAAAGCACCTGAATTCCTTAGAACAATACCTTATACAGGAAGCGATTAACAAATATATCATTTTGAATCACTGCACCATGAAAAGAACAAAAGAGTAGTTAAGTATTGAGGGTCCTGGAGGACAATATGCTATAAATATTCCATATTTTTTCATGCTTATTTAAAATAAGATCTCAATTATCCCACTGATAATAGAACATTCCCCTTACCATTTCACTGGGCCAAATCTTTTTTAAGGGGAGTGAGTGATAAATGGGAAGAAGGTTGTTTTATTGGCTCTAGTGGCTGTGACCCCCACTTGTCTGTCAGATTATTGTGCTGTGGGGGTTTGCGTGCTGCTGTGATGCTGAAAGCTATGTTACCCATGGTGGACAGGTTTAAGCTAAGCTTCCAGACTAAGACAAGCCAGGGAGAAGGACCTGTCAGTCCATTGAAAGTTTTACAAATAGGAGGGAAACATTGTCAAATATAGTGCCAGAAAATGAGCACCCCCAGGCTGGAAGGCATTCAAGAATCAACTGGGCAAGAGTTGCCTCCTCAAAGTTCTTGTTGTTACAAGTCAACTTTAATGATGGGAATGGAGTAAAGCCCCTCGGACCTCCTTTGGCTGATGTGGCACAACTCAAAATGAGAAGAAACAGTGACTGCAACAATGGGCTCAAACATGGCACATTATTGGGTAGTGTTTTGTTCTGTTGTACATAGGGTTGCTATGAGTCAAATCTGACTCAACTATATCTAACAATAACAGTAGCTATGAAAGTACTTCTAATGTGAAATGTCATCCTCTGGATACCTGTTTGGTGTGTTTCTTCATCAAGCATGGTGCTAACAGGCCCTGCTAACAGGCTACAGGACATTCCCTGAGCACTCCTGCTATAACCTGCCTTATGGAGAGCAATATGTACACAGGGCTTGCTGCTATAGGAGAAGGACGCACTGCACCTTGCACTGGATGAAAGGGCGCAAGAGCACGAAGATGGGTATCCGGGTGCGCACGATGAAGTCCAGGAAGTCCCACAGCGCCAGGCCGCCCACCTTCCGCAGAGCCATCTCTTTCACCTGCAGGCTCAGCCAGTACCACTGGCTTCCCAGCTGCCTCTCGAAGCAGATGAGAATCACCTTCAGCGCTTCACACCAGGGAAAGAGAAAAGGGAGCCTGAGGGCTGGTGCCTGAGAGGAATCCTACCCACATCCGCTGCCCGGTACACATCCAGGAACTTCCGAATTTCCTAAACTCCATCTTTCCAAAACCTTAATACGTACTGAGCAAGAGTGTTCCTGACATCGAGGCAAAAATTAGTGTGATAAAAATGTTTTTGATTCAGATTAGAGCACAAATCTTTCATAAGTGCATTGAACACCTATTTTGGAAAACAGAGTAAAGTGGTTCACAGAACTGAAAGAAAGATATTTTATAAGCATGATGTGTAAGCAACGGTTTACTGTCCAAAAGCTGTGTCATAGTGGCTTTATGGTCATACCAACATATTACTCACACCCTTAGCTATAAAACACAGAGGTTTTAAAATGTTATCTTCTTTTTAGTGTAAAAAAATTCATGTTATTAAAAATAAAATCAAACCAGGCAGAAGTACACAAAGTTTTTTTTAAAAAATGAAGTTATTCTCATACCTACCCTTACTGCTGCCCAGAGGTAACTAGTAAATGTGATTAAGTAGATCCTTCCAGACACACACACAGCCCTGCACACCATGTCTGTTACTAAATCCTATCGGATTTCTTCCTTCTCTTTCCCTTCCTTCCTTCCTTCCTTCCTTTTCCTTCCTTCCTTTCCTTTCTTCTCCTCTCGTCTCTTCTCCCCTCCTCTCCTCCTCTTCCTCCTTCTTCTCCTTCTCCTTCTTCTCCTTCTTCCTCTCTCTCTCTCTCTCTCTCTCTCTCTCTCTCTCTTCCTCCCTCTTTCTTTCTGTGGTACTGGGGAGCTGAATCCAGGGCCTCATGCATACCCTGCAAGCTCTACCGTTGAACTACACCTCAATCCCCTTTTCATGTTTTATCTTGAGACAAGGTCTTGCTAAATTACACAGGCTGCCTTTGGCCTCAAACTCAAGGTCCTTCTGCCTCCTCCTCCTGGTGGTAGCTGGGATTACAGGTGTGTGCCACTGTACCTGGCCTAATCCTGTTGGGTTTCTTTTACAGTATCTCCTGGATTCTGGTAAACCCCTCCACAATCTACATTCATGTTATTTTCAGGAACTAGATTTCCCAATACTGTATCAGGACAGACCAGAGTATTGTGAAGGCATCAAGAATCATCAGGGATCCTATGCTTCCTGTAAGGTCTGCCTTGTAGCAGCTGAGTGAACTTGGCCCTTCATAATGTCTTCAGATGCATTGAAAAAGATCAAGTAATAAAGATGTTTTGATTCTGGTTAGGGGAGTACAAATATCTTTCTTAAGTGCATGGAACTACCATATGCATAGAGAAATACCACTTCCTACAAACTGCTAGGCCTGCAGCTGTAACCCTGTGGCATCTGATCCCGTCAGATCTCGGAAGCTAAGCAGGGTCGGGCCTGGTTAGTACCTGGATGGGAGACCGCCTGGGAACACCGGAAGCTGTAGGCTTGGGAGAAGGACCTGGCAACCTCCTCCCAAAAATCAATCTGCCATTAAAAACCCTATGAACAGCAGAGAAGCACTGACAATAGTGTTTCCCCTGTTGTACAGAGGGTCACTATGAGTCGGATACCGACTTGACGGCACCTAACAACAACAACAACAAACCACTAGAAATCCAACTTCTTAAAGCCCTCAAGATTCCTGTGCACTTTTCCCATCTTTATGACATTTCCAGAGGAAAACCACAGCATATAGCACAGAGAGATGTCATGGGACTCTTACTTGGTGCATGGAAAGTGGACAAAATAAATGTAAAAATAAATTTAAAATAGAAAGACAGTGGCCTGGCCAAGTAATCAAAACAAGGAAAACAAACAGAAACAAAAAGCCTCTAACAGCCTTCATTAAAAAGGCAGGAAGTATTACTCATCATGTGTTTTTCCATATTCTTGTCTTACTCAGGGAACCCCTTATCTCCACCATCCTTTGTGTACTCCCCAGCTTCATGGAGGGCTCTAGGTCAGAGTCTGGATTTTATTAGACATGACTTTTTTTATGTCTGGGGCAACTGAGCACCCATGTGAGCAGATTCTGTGTACATACATTCGTCATTTTTTTTCCTTTTCTTTCTAATTATAAATTACATTATTTTCAAACACATCCCTTTATGATGTCATCTAAACATCCCACATGTCCCCAATACCAAGGACTCATTTTATTCAATGGGTTTGCCTCTGTCTCATACTCTCCACCAAGATCTGGTTTGGTGAATTGACAAATGTCAGGCAAGACTTAGTCAACTTTCTCCTTTGGAGATTTCCTACCATGGCATAAGTGATCTTTTTCCCCCGACCAAGTTTATTCAGGGCCAAAGATTGGTATTCTCTTGTTCCAAGGGAGAACACCAAGTTAAAGGCAGGCAACGGGAAAGTAGGAGTCAAAGGGGGAAGGAAATTGGTATGTCTATAGGGAGAGCACTGGGTTGGGATTTAGCTCAGTTGGTAGAGTGCTGCGCTGCAGTCTCTGAGGTCCAGAGTTCAATTCCCAGCACTACAAAAATGGGAGAAGGACTTGGCAATCTACTCCCAAGGCAATCCTGAAACAGTCAGCCATTGAAAACCCTATGAGGGTCATTATGAGTCGGATACCGACTTGATGGCACCTAACTGATAGGGAGAGCATAAGCAAATGGCCTCATTTGAGTAAAGATCAAGATGGAGATTTAAGAGGACATTGTAAGGGAAGAAAAATGGCTAGCAGGGGGCATAATCTCCTGCTAGGCAAACATGTCTTACTGTACAGGATGTGGACTGCACAATTCCAAGGGCTCTATCTACGTAGACAACAGACCAACGAACCTCATGAGTTGGGCAACACAGTTTCCTTGTATACTCGACTAAATCTAGATCTGGTAACAGCTACCAAATCTCATTAGTGATCTTCTACTCAATTAGCAAGAAATAATCCTTCCTGCAGATGTCTTCCTTATACGCTTCAGACGTCTTACGAAAACAATCAAGTAATTTGGATTTTGCACCTATGAAGGTCCTTTTTTTTTTTTTATGTATACATACTGAAGGCAACCAGACTTGCAAGGGTGCTTCTTGCTCAAGTGGCTTCTTTAAATATTTTCTGAGTCAAGGTGGACCTTATCAAGTACATCCATATGGAGAGAGACAGAGAGAGAGAGAGAAGAGGGGAGGGAAGGGGAGGAGAGGAGAGGAAAAGGGAGAAGAGGAGAGGACAGAGGAGAAGAGAGAGGAGAGAAAAAAGAGAAAGCACCCACCCAAGTAGGCTGCTTGGCTGGTGGACTCAGCCAGCCCTTCCCTGCGCAAATCCTTCCCTGCATCCCCTGGAGTGGAACAGTGGGCCGGAGAGCTCTCCAACATGAAGTTCTTGCTCCTGGATGTGCTGATGATCCTCGGAGGCAGTAGCACATTAATGACCGTCTGCAGCAGCAGCTGCACCTCGGGCTGCTCCAGCCATGGGCTATCTAAAGGGCAGAGTTTGGAAGAGGAAGGGGAAAGAAGAACAGTCATGAGGTAGACTTTTCCTCTTCAGATGCAGAAAAACTCTGTTCTTTCCAATTCCAAACTAGAACACGCTAGGGTGTTGCCCTCCAAGTACAGTTTCTTCCATGGACAGACACATTCTTGGCACCTGAGTATTGTCCAGAGAGGGAACCCAAAGACTTGTGTTCTTCACCACCTCTCGCGCTTACCATTTTAATCTCCTTTCTTTTTGCAAATACTCATAATGTACTGTCCTTATATTTGAGATAAGCTTTTCCTAAAAGAACCTACCCCTAAGAAGGAAGAGTAATGAAAACATATGGAAATTTAACAACAGTGGAAGTATTTCTGCTAAACACAGGGGCAGTATTATAATGTCCATTCACCTGCCAAATCTCATATTGTACTTCAACTAATTACCATTTTCTTAACTGAATTGAAACAATGTACTCCTGCTTTTTGCTGTACTGAACTGATTTTAAATAGGATGCATCTTCTGATAAATAGAGCAGAGAAATTCTTGTCCTGGGACAGCTAAACTGAAAAGAAAGAAAAACTCTTATTTCCTAAGGTAACCCTACTTAAACCATGCAGATTCCACTTCAAGCGATGGCCTTCATGGGAAAAGAAAAGGAAATAGCAGCAGATAGGTAAGAGAACATGACAACAATGATAAGTTTCCTTTAGTTAAATTAATCAGACCTTTGCTTCCAGATCCTACTGTGAGCACAAATGGGATGAGCAGATTTAAAAGCATCCCCTCCCTTCGCTCTTGATTGGTGAATGGGGAGATCACATGGCTTAAAGGAAAATCTTCTTTTAAAGCCTGTGCAGCAATAATAGAGAAAGAGATTAATTGACTACCAGGTCCATTCATTCAGTATGTTTGTTTTTACACAGCATGACGGAGACGGTGACTTGCTGCTGGTTGCTCCTGGAAACTATGAGTTCAATTGTCGTCTGTGCAGCATATGAGATTCGATCAAAACTGATACTTCACCAGTTGCTTGACATAATTGAGAGCTATATTCCTAAAGAGACAGTAACATCTTGAGTATTAAATGAAAAGTTATAATATATATGGTCAAGTGGAAAAACAACTTCAATTCCCCCATTAATTTTCTCCATGTGTCCACCAATAAATATTTAAGAGACAAAGATAAAGGAAGAAAATAAGAACTTGCCACTTGTTCCATTTGGGACTTAGTGAAAAGTCCTTTGACCTCTGCTTAAGCCCTTCTTAAACCAGGAAACAATAGAGAAAGAAAGAAATGATCTTTGGAAGCAGGTTATTGAAATGTATCACTTTAGGGAGGTCATTGTTTCCCTTCTGCAGAGTAGTCACAGGTCTTATTTTGTTTCCTATCATCGACTGTTTCTCTGGATGGTGACCATCAAACTTGGTTGTCAGATATTGGGTACTTTACATCAACTGATCACAGCACTTTAAAATTGGGTGACACAGAGAAATCAGTAGGGGAATTTGGATTCTGAATTTTTTGCCTTATAATGATTGTTTTATTTTTAAGAAATAAAGAAAGTGGGGTAAATTTTTAGAAAGCACTCACAATATTCAACCCACAATCATTAAATAAAATGAAGATATTCAAAGTCTAGTAATAACATTTGAAAGAAATCTATATTGTAACTCTTTCTAAAAACAATTTAAAACCAGGCTTTGAATACAACTGCCTCTTTTAATTAACAATTGTGAGCTGATTATCCATAAACTTTTACTTTGCACACACACATCTGAAATGACTGAAGTGGCTCCTCAGGTTGTGGCAGGACTAAATGACTCTGCTATTTTTGAGATCTCAAGAAGAATTACAGAAGCACAACTTAGGGCCATGCTCAGGGCTGAAGCTCCAAAACTATCAAAGTTTGGAGGTGTTCACACTTCTGTTTCACAGATTTTGCCCAGCCTTTGCAGAAAGAGAAAGAGAACACCATGATCCGGTGCCTCCACTAGCCACTTAATGAGCGTGACAAACAGGTAAGGTAGTCACACCTGTATCTGCAATGCTACAAGCCGGACAACAGCTGTGCTGAAGGGCAGAGGTGGTGAGAGATAAGGGCTGAGATGAAGAAGGGGTAATCCATCAGCAACACTGGAAGGTCCTACTACTCCCATCACCTGAAATACAAACAGAGCACATGACCAGCCTTGACCATTGCAATTTCATGCAACCTTAGTAAAGGAGTTTCATATAATAATAATAATAATAATAATAATAATAATAATAATAATAATAATTGTAATAATAATAAATTGAAGGTTGGGCATGTTACTTTCAGTCTTTTCTTTCTCATTGCCTTCTTCTGAAGGCATGTAATGTCTGGAGTCAGATCGATCATTCCACTGGATTCAGCCAAGGTTTTGTAGAATGTTGTTTATAGCTAATTATGTAAATAATGAGAGATGAACCAAAAAGCTATTCTAATCAGGAGATTGGACACTTGTGAATTCAAAGGAGTGCAGTCAACATTCTTTAATGAAGCAAATACTGACAACAATGATGATGGCAACAGCTATAGATTTGCACTAGGCATTCCAGCTACAGGGTGTTGCTCAACTAGGTAAGCAGCAGATCCTAGTCATGAAATGTTCTAACATGGTTTCCACACATTGTACAAAACCTTGTCAGGACCAGACTCTAGATATTACTTAGATGATTAAAACATTTTCTTCCTTTACATAAATCCTAGACTGGCCAACTCATAGTGTCATTTTGCACTAAAAAAAGAAAAAAGAAAAGGAAGAAAAGAAAAAAAAGTGAAGATGCCCCACCCCACACTCCCTCGACTTCTAGCCAATTGTGCAGACCCCACCACCCCACTCTCCAACTGGCAGCCCTCAACTCTCAGCGCAACTTCCAGAGGTGAATTGTCAAAGTAGTGCATGGGAAGCAGCACACTGAAATCCCTTCTGGGTAGGGATGGGCCCCTGGATCTCCCCACACACCACCTTGAAATGCACCTCACTATTTTCAGTGTCACCTGAGCCATCTGTTTTCGTGGGCAGGTAGGGGCACAAAGTGGTTGACCTGTAAATCTTCAATTTAGAGAAATCAATAGCAGAGTTAGATTGGGCAAAGGTTCATAAGATTGCCACTTGGCTACTCACCAGATTGACACAGACATTGATCAGTGACCTAAGGTGAGGCAGGAAGGATATGATTGGCTGCCTCTGCAGTGTCAAACAAACCCCTTCAATCAAATTGCTGGCAGGCTCCCACTCAACCTGTCGCCTGGAATACAATATAGGAGCCATTAGCAGCCTGGCTCCCTTCTGGAGACAGTCTGAAACAAGCGAATGAGACAGTAATTCCGACACCATCAAAGATGGGACATGTGTCATGTGTCTGAGACAACAAAGTGATTCACATGGGATGAAGTTTACCCAAGTTGTTCCAAAAGTACAGGGCACACGGGGAGGGGAAGAAGATACTGAAAACGTAGCAGAGGCACTCCTGCCCCACCGACTAATGAGACAACATCTATTGAAGAAAAAAACAGAGATGATGAATGGATTGCATTTTAAGTTCCCTGATTTTAGCTTTGAGACAAGATCCTAAGACTGTCATTTTAGGAGGCCCATCACAAGGGCAATTATTTCCAATAAAATGATCCTACCCCCCACCTGTGTTTCTGAAATCTATCCAATCAGGCTAGACTTGATCCTACTAACTTTTACATGAGACCACTACTGCCTAAGTTAACATGGTTTGACTCTTCTCAAAAAGTGCAAAGATGAGAATGGTCTATTTAAAAGTGTTCTTTCTTGGCTGTGTAAGAAATGATATTTTGGGTCACATTCTATGGTAGTATAAATGGGGTGTACAAAACCCAATCAGATTAACAGAGGATTTTCCATAATAAAAATAAGTCTAGTCTGTAATTATCCTAGAACCCAAGGAAAAGATTCATCCCTGGGACTCCAAAATAAACAAGTTGAACTTTGCTGATATTAACACTACTTCTATATGTTTTCTTGGAAATATTTTCTAAGCTTACCTTTCCTACCAAAATGGAATCTTTGCAATGACACAATGGAGATGTATTCATAAATGAGGATACAGTGATATCCCTGATGCCCAAAGTGTCCAAATAATCCACAGGTCAGTTTCGATCGATATTTCTTATTTTGAACTACGGTTACATAAAGACGTTTAAATCCAAGCCAACTTCTTACACATCATGCTTCCTAAGAAAACCGCCAACAATGGACCAAGTCTATGCATTAATACAAAAATCTAGTTTGGGGAAGTATGATATTATTTATAATGGGCTTAATATATAATAAGTGGGCCAGTGTATGGAGAGGTTTAATGTCTTTAGATACCAAAATTATTTAAGAAAAAAAATTATTTTTACACACACTCGTTAGGCAGTTATAAATCTTTGATCACCTATTTGCCAATAGACAAAGATGCCCCATTGGGACCACAAAAGAAAAAGTGCTTTTCAAACAGGCATTTCCACGCCACTGAATAAATAACTTCGAATGTCTACACATTCATCACGATAGTGTAAAAGAATACAAAAACAAGCCATCAATTATTAGCATGAACTTATCCATTCCATTTTTTTTCAGTACTGAGGGTTGAACCCAGGGCCTTCCACATGCTAGGTAAGTGCTCCACCTTTCAGCCACACTTCCCAAAAAAGAGGGAACCCTCTTTTTTGCATAGGCTGCCTCTGGCCTGTAACTTGTGATCTTCCTGCCTCAGCCTCCCAAGTCACTGGGATTAGAAGCATGTGTTTTGGCATCTAACTCAATTTGTTTTTTTCAGTGACTCCCGATGGCAGCACAAATGTGAAGAGTTCAGGCTAACACTTGAAAAAGTTCTGACAAACTGAAGATTAAGTGATATAAATTCTTAGGCAAGAGGTTATGTTGATTTGAGGTTTAGTTTCAAAGGACAGGAAAAGCGCTCACTAACCCAAATTTGAAATTTCCAAGGTACTGAGTTTACCAGCATTTACCAACTGAACTGTTGGCTCACTATGACTATACTTTCCAAACTGAGCTCACATCTCCAGGTAGACTGATGCAGAGGCATCTGCTCACAGGAAGAATACCAATGGATGTTTCTCAGGCTACTAAACAGAGGCAAAGTAGGTCATTTAGAATGCCACTGAATTAGGTAAAAGGTGAAAATTAGGTATTTTTTTATGAAAACTTGGCATTTCTCAAATTTGGTACCTAAATAGGTTAATTTACTCTAGCAAATATAGTACTTTGAACATCAGATTAATTTTTCTTTTCTCTTTCATTGATTATTTGTAAGGCATACTCTGCCTTATTTCAAAAGGGATTGAAGGGTACTAATTGAATTTCTTATGTGCATCAAATGAGGAACATGATAGCTAAGAAACAGATAGTTTTTAGGATGAACATATTATTAAAGAAAATGTTATTTCCTCAAAATGGATCCTGCTACTTAGGCATTCATAGTCCTGATCAGCTATACACATTTACCAACAAAAAAAAAATTTAAGTCGTTCATCCAAATCCAGACTGACCCATCATCTTAAGCGATGACAAATCCTAACATTGAAGCTTGTAATTTCAACTGCTGACTAGGAGGCCTCCTCACCTCAAGGTGGGCATCTTATGAATTTTGTTGAACATTCTGTCCAATCTCTTTAGAATGAGGATGAGAGCTGGCCTCACTGCCTCAGCTGTCCAGTCGGTAATGGGCAGCATCTCCATGATGTAGCGCCGAAGCCCACGGCTCTCCATTGTCTGTGTGTCATATGGTGCCAGCTTCAGAAGGGAGTGTGCAATTTCTGCCAACCTAAAGTGATTTTTTTAAGAAAAAGTGTAAAATGTCACAATGGGAATTTTCCTACACAGCACCGTGTTAATCACATCCTGTCAATACACCAACTCCCTGAACTAAAAATATCCATCCTAACATCCTCCATCCCTCGTCTCTTCTCACATATATTAATACAGTGATATCTGCTTGTGCATAATAATGGAGAACTGTGGAATATTTTAGATGGTAAGTATGAGGAGAAATGGATGGGGAAACTAAAACCCAGAAGATTAAGGATGAGGCAAACACATCTACAGAATGTCACTTCTGGGGATATATGTGTACACACACACTTTATGTGGATCCATTAGTGCATTAGGAGCAGGACAATGGTAATATCTGTGTTCTTCCTTTTCTCACATTTTCACTATAGTATTTTAATAAAGAGAAATGCTAATCACTGCAAGAGATCAGGGGAGAGAGGATAAATGCTTGAAAGGATTTGTAGTGTAAGAGCTCTTCAGGTACTCTGCTTTAGGAATCACAGTGAAGCTATTGCTTCTCTAATAAATGGATTGCTTAACAAGTGCCTCCTCTGACTACCTCTAGAAATGGAGAATTAGTTACTATATAAGGCTACTCATTCCACTTTGAAGTCCATATCGGAGAAGCTCTTCTCATATTTGGTCCCCAGATTCCCTCTAGCTTCTTTCTAGTAGGCTTAGTGGTAGATGCATAAATTTAATCCATTTTCTTCATGGCAACTTTTTATTATAAAAAAAACCCTTTATTATTAATGATCTCTTCATATCTACTGTCTTCTCTCCAAAATGAACATTCACATTGCCCTAGAAATTGTGTGTGAATTTGAGTGTCCTAAAGAATAAACAGCCTAGACTTTTTAAAAAGTCTTTCTCATAAGTGTGCAATGCAGAAAATAATTATTTACTTCTGAGGTTGTGTGATAGATAAGAGTATATCCATATGCATTTATTTCTTTTCCTCTATTATTTTAAAGGCATCATTGAGATATGCTTGAGAACAATACTTAGAACTGAATCTGAGAATCATTTTATATATTATCTGAATTGCTTCAACCTTGTTATATAACAAAATTAATTTCTTTGAGCCTACAACAGAATTTCCCCTTCATATAGTATTTGTCGTATCATCACATGAATAATCTCTGGGTCATAAAAAGTTACTGTGGTCCTTTTCCAATAAGAAGAGATTTTCCCATTGGGAGGGAGAGGAAAGAGGAAGACAGGGAGAAAGATGGAGTGAGAGTTGGGGAGATGGAAAAAAGAGAGAAAAGTAGAAGAGGAGAGCTGCAGATTCTACTTGTTGGCAGCTCTGGGCTGGCAAAATAAGGCACTACATTCCTTTAGGATAGAGATTCGACTTAATCAAGAATATTTTCTCCAAGAGCCTTATAATCAACCAAATAGTCTGCAAATTCAGGAGTACATATTGCCTCAATACTATTTCTTAGTTCTTTGGCTCCAAACAAATTCTTCCTGCAAATATTTCTTGTAGCTTGAATATCATTCTATTTCTCTTTTAAAATCAATTGTTTCTCTTTGAATGGTATCCATTCTACTTTTAAATATCACCCACAATTCCCAAATTTATATCTTTAATTTGATTTCTACATATATCTATGTGCTTAATTTATAAGAAAAAACCTTAACTATATCCTTTGCTCTTGGAATAGGGTCAAAGCATTTGTATCTGCCCTCCTTCAGGAACATAGACTATCTCTGACCAGACAACATGAAGGTCTACCTTTATTAAAAGCTTATTGTACAATATTGCATTAATAGAGGATATTTATTGTAAATATTCCCTGGGCAGTAAAACTTTTGCCCTCCTGTAGAGCCAGGGTATAAAACAACTGTGCTCTTGAATGGCATTATCCTGACTCCAGATAGATTGCTCTTGACAAATAACATTATGACATTACACAAACTTCCTATACTGACATGCATTCAGCCATGTGAAATTATCCCTTCATCTACTATAGGGATGTTGTTGAGGACATTGTTCATTGTACCACTCTCTTTCCAACAAACACCAACCAGAGATATTTCTTGCTCATATTCATTCATTCATTCATTCATTTATTCATATAAGGTCTTATGTAGCTAAGGTGGCCTGCAACTCACTCTGTAGTTCAGGTTAGCTTCAAACTCGCAATCCTCCCGCTTCATCCTCTTCAGCTCATTTATTCTGGGTGTGCACCACCACAGCTAGCTTCATCTTCAAAAAGTATTGTTTTACCAAACAACTGGTTGTTTTAATTTTATTGATACTATAATTTTGTAAATATTTTTCATTAATTTCTTTGAGAATCTACAAGCTCAACATCAAATTTATTGTTCATGAATAACATTGAATGTGATCTCATAAACTTTTCCTGTGCAAATCTTACCATAATTATATCCCTGCTCTTTTTTCACTTTGTTCTGCCTCTCCAATTTGTATATTCTATCCCATTGTATCATATAACTTTATAAGTTGCCTCAAGGGTTTCATAAGATGAAGAGTACATAAATACATGCATGATTATGTTACTTGCAACACTGTGCTATTATATTCTTATTTGCTTCTTCCATTGGACTGTGATAGTCTGTAGGACCAGAACTTTATTTCACAGTCCCTGTGTCTAGTGTAGTATTTGGATCATTCTCATTAGCATTAGTATCTACTGTATCTTAGATCTATGTGAGGTACTGACTTTGTTGTTGTTGATGTTAGCTGTGTTCGGTTTGGATCCAATTCATAGTGGCCCTATGTACAACAAAACAAAACACTCCCTAACACTGTGCCAAGAACATAACCTTTTCTATGTTTAAGCCCATTGTTGTAACCACTGTTTCAATTAATCTAGGTAATGGTCTTCCTTTTTTTCGATTACCTGTCACTCTCTCAAACATGATGTTCTTCTCCAGGGATTGGTCCCTCCTGACAACATGTCCAAAATAAGTAAGATGCAGTCTAGGCATCATTGCTTCAAAGGGGCACTCTGGTTGCACTTCTAGGATGGATTGGTTGGTTCTTTTGGCATTCCATGATATATTCAATATTCATTTCCAACACCATAATTCAAAAGCATCAATTCTTCTCCTGTTCTCCCTTATTCAGCATCCAGCTCTCACAAGCATAGGATGCAACTGAAAATATCATGGCATGAGTCAAGCGCACCTTTGTCTTCAATGGGACATCTTTACTTTTCAACACTTTAAAGAATTCTTTTGCAAGAGTGTTTCCCAATGCAATACATCTTTTGATTTCTTGACTGATGCTTCCATGGGTATTGATTGTAGAGCCCAGTAAAGAAAAATCTTGGATGTCAATCTTTTCTCCATCTATCATGAAGTTGCTTATTGACCCAGTCA
Source organism: Pedetes capensis (assembly GCA_007922755.1). Lineage (NCBI taxonomy): Eukaryota > Metazoa > Chordata > Mammalia > Rodentia > Pedetidae > Pedetes > Pedetes capensis. The sequence continues at coordinate 450 of VMDO01007456.1, read as the reverse complement.
CAAGAATTTTTGTTTTCTTGATGTTGAGGTGCAATACATATTGAAGACTGTGTTTTTTAATCTTCATCAGCAAGTGTTTTAACTCATTTTCACTTTTGGCAAGGAAAGTTGTGTCATCTGCATATCCCAAGTTGTTAATGAGTCTTTGTTCTATCCTTATGCCAAATTCTTCTTCATAAAGTCCAGCTTCTCAAATTATTTGCTCAGCATACAGCTTGAAGAGGTACAGTGAAAGGATACAGCCCTGATGCATATCTTTCCTAACTTTAAACCAAGCATTGTTTCCTTGTTCTATTTGAATAACTGTCTCCTGGTCCATGTACAGATTCCTCATGAGTACAATGAATGTTCTGGTATTCCCATTCTTCACAATGTTATCCATAATTTGTTGTGATTCACACAGTCAAATGCCTTTGCATAGTCAATAAAACACAGATAGACATCTTTCTG
>VMDO01007455.1:47500-90000 GCA_007922755.1 Pedetes capensis | reverse complement strand
TCTACCACTGAGCTACATCCCTAGCACCTTATTTACTTTTTATTGCTTGAAGCTTAAAATGTTCTATACATCTGTCATTCTTTTCCTATGTCAGTGCTTCACACTTCCAAATTGAGAAATACCGTTGCTCTACAGATGTGATATTCAGTTTTTAGTAATTTCTCAAATTAACTCTTTATTAGAATTTATTTTATATAAGGTGTGAAATCACCTTGTTTTACAAATTACTATTAAATTAACACTTACATTTTTTGTTTTCTTGTGTTTGTTTTAATTAAATTAATTAATAATTAATTTTGAGGTAGGGTCTTATTGTATAGCCCAGGCTGGCCTGGAACTTGCTATATAAACCAGGCTGCCTCAAATTCAAGTTGATTCTCCTGCCTCAGCCTCCCAAGTTCTGGGATTACTGATATGTGCCACCACATACCAGCTTTTATTTCTAGCTTTAGAAACTCTATTTTATTACATTTAACATTTGAGATATAGTTAGGAGTATTTCTGCACTTTTGACTTTCATTGCAGTTCTTTGATCTTCTACTAGATTTTTGTCACTATACCATTTAGTTTCATTATGTTTCTTTCGTTATATACTTTTTTATTTAGTAGGATGAATTTCTTCATATGTCCTTTATGTTTTATAATACATTTAATAACTTGTTGTTGTTAGGTGCTGTCGAGTTGGATCCAACAGAATGAAACAACAGAATGAAACACTCCCCAACACTGTCCCATGACTGGCACTATGTCAGTGTTTCTGTGTTACTTATTGGGTTCTCAGTGGCTGATTTGGGAGTGGGCTGCCAAGTCCTTGTCTCATTTTATGCAGTGCTGAGGATCAAACTCAGGGCCATAGAGCAGAACTCTACCAACTGAGCTATACCACCGCCCATTTAATAAGTGCTGTCTGTTAATTAAATTTAAGAATTAGTTTGGGAGTTTGACATGAATAATATTTAATTTTTCTGCTGTTTGAATTTATTATATCTTCTGCCTATAGTATCTTTATTGCTTTTCCTGTCCTCTTCCTCCTAAACAGGCTGCTAACCTATAACTTCAAGCTATAGATGGTGTTTGTTGTAACGTCTTCCTTCCTTCTTATGCACTTATCATTGTATTGAACCACCTCCTCCATTAAGAAGGAGCTTCTTAAAGGCTGGTATGGAATCTTATTTGAGGTGTTTTTTTTGGTTGTCTACCACCATTCCCAACACTACAGAAATGTGGGTATTAAGTAAAATTTGGTATCAGTAACAGGTACCTTATTTTTCAAATTGTTTCCTGCACTTACTGTGTATATGCTAATCATTCTGTAATTTTCAACTCAAAGCTCTTTTCTGATAATTGGACTTGTATATATTCATGACAGGACCAACTTGGATGTTCTTTCAGGGAGAAGGACCCTGTAACCCACTCCCAAAAATCAATCAGCTATTGAAAACCCTCTGAATAGCAGAGAAACACTGACAATAGTGTTTCACCTGTTGTAAGTAGGGTTGCTATGAGTCAGACATGACGGCACCTAACAACAACAATAGTCAATATCAACCTTCCTACCCCAAAACAAAAAAGCAAACTGCCTCTTTTCTGTCTCATCTCTTAGTTCATGTGTGGTAAGAATTTAGGAAATAATATGCAGTGTTAATAATTTGACAGAAACATGGGTATTCCTTATGTTCTTTTTTGCCTTTTACATTCTGATTGATCAAAGGGCCCCACTGAATTCTTTCTCTAATAATCTCTCTCTCTGTCTCTCTCTCCACTCCTGAGAGACTTAACTCAGGGCTTCAAGCATGCTAGGCAAGTGCTCTACCACTGATCTGTACCTCCAGTCCCTTTTTTATTTTTATTTTTATTTTGAGACAATCTTCCTAAATTGTACAGGCTGCCTCTGTCCTTGAACTTGTGATCCTCCTGCCACAGCCTCCCAAGTTGCTGGGATTGCAGGTTTTTGTCACCATGTGCTTTATAATCTCTTACATGTGTTTCTTTTCTTTATTCCCAGTGATATCATTCTACTCGATGGGCAGCAGCATCTCACACCTAAGTTGCTTTATTTCTTATCTAGGTTGCTGCAATAGCCTCCTAACTGGTCATCCCCTGCTTCCATTCTTGTCTTCCAATCCATTCTTTTTCTCTATAGCCAGAATGATCTCTCTTAACACATTTGAGAAAGTCATTCTAATGCTTATAACCTTTTGTTTGTTTTGTTTTGGAGGCTTTTCATTTCCTTCATAATAAAGTCTTGATTTGACTTTCAGGATCCTCTTTGACTTGGCTTCTAATTAACTTCCTCATCCTCTTTATCCTATTTGGTTATTTGCGTTTCTCCTTTAAGATACCAAGTTCCTTAAATCTAGGCCTTAGCATAGAACCTTGTGTCTGTCTTGAATACCTCTGTATTTCCCTTCTTCCTTCCACTTGTGTTAACTCATACTTGGCTTTCAGGTCTCAGTGTGGGTGATACCCTAATGAAAACGCTCCCATTGATACAAGTCTGGGTTACACAAGACTCCTATTTGCTTCCCTGTTACTCTGTTCTCATGATTGCTTATTTGTCATCTCACCATGTACTGGTTAGGAAGTATAACAAAGGAAAGAGGTAAATTGAATATCTTTAAAAAAAGATGTGATTTTCACAGAGTATATTAGAAAGGGAATTACATAGTAAATTGGTGGAGAAAGAAAAGAGAAACTGTATTTTATAGATTAAAAACTTTCCAAGTCAGCCTAAATGAAAATTACCCTGTGACATCGAATTTACATCTATTCAGTTTTGGAATGCAAGTGCCAAAAGTGGCCTAAGGAGGCCGGTATTTACATGACCACATAACAGAAATTGTGTGATAAAGGTAGCCATGAGGAGGTATGGTGGGAACTTGCTCTTACTTGGGTATTTCCTGTACTCATAGGCTATGCATATGGGCTTCATTCTTCCTACTGTATATGATGGGACCTGGTTTCTAGCAGCACAGGCTTGTCTGCTTAGAATCTCATGTTAGAGGTTAGATAGACTTGGCCTACCTAAATTTATCCCTTGACCAATTTCTATGGCCAAGAGGATGAGTTACTGAGCTTAGTTCAGACTAAGTCATATAATGTCACTTTTATGGTCAGGGCTCTCTTAGCAGAAAACTGACCCATGATGGAGTAGGGGAGGGGAGGGAGTTCTGAGCAGACAGAGAATGCCTATTGTAATTCCTTACCACTCCTCTCATTATGAATTTATTTTTGTAGGTACTTTATTTGTGGGAAAGAGATGTGTGTTATGGACCTCAGTATTCCAGGTGCTTAAATGGTAAGTCCAATATTTTAAAGAACTAAATTGTTTTTTTGGTTTTGCTAGCATATAACTGATGTTTATTGAGCTCTTATTTGCTAAATAACACACATTTCTGGGATGTGCTTACAGACTAGTAGTCTAAAGAAATAAATACAAAGGTGCTAAGGTAAATGTATACATAGATACATAGGGTACAGTGGGAGCTGAGGCTAAATTAGACTTTGGGAAATTGGAAATCTTTGAGGGAACTTCTTTTTCTTTTCTTTCTTTTTTCTTTTCTTTTCTTTCTTTCTTTTTTCTTTTCTTTTCTTTTTTTTTTTTTTTTTTTAATACAGGGTCTTGCTGTGGAGCTCAGGCTAGCCTGGAACTCACTATGTAGACCAGGCTGGCCTCAAATTCATGTTGATGCTCCTGCCTCAGCCTCCTGCGTACAGGGATAATAGGGTGAGCTATGATGCCCAGCTTGAAGGAAAGTTAATTGAGTCAAGAAGTATGTCTTCAGTGTGATGGGGTAGAGGGACTTCTGGGCACAAAGATTTGATACTGGCCTACCTTGTGAGGGAAATGAATAATTAGATACAGGTGGAGTAGAGCATAACAAAGGGGATTTAGGGGAAGAGGAGTCACCTGGGTAAGATAAAGGTGCCACACCATAGAAGTCCTTGAATGTGTAATAATCAAGAAGGTAAAATTGATGTTGAAAGCTGTAGAATCATTGAAAGATTTTTTTAAGCTGGACCCTTCAGGCTTGACGTGCCCATGGAATATCCACATAACTATGTCTGTCAGGCAGTTAGCTATTCTGGAGAGAATTCATTGCTAGAGTCAGTTATAGGTGTTGAAGTCATGGGATTGGATGGATTGAGAAAAAGCAAGTAGAACAAAAGGTTGGGAACAGAACCCAGGAGGAGCAATGACATTGAAAGAGTGAGCAGAAGAGAAGGAATCCACAAAGGAGACTGAAGAAGGTCAGCAAGAGAAAAGCCAATAAACTAATCTCCCACAGGGGATACATTCCAGGACTCCCAGTGAATGCCTGAAACGGGAGATGGTGCTCAGCTGTGTGTGTGTGTGTGCGCGTGGTGTATGTGTGTATAATGTTTTTTTTTTCCTATACATACATACCTATGATAAAGTACAGTTTATAAATTAGGCCACTAAGAGATTAACAATAATAGCTAATGATAGAACAGTTGTAGCAATATACTATAATAAAAATTATGTGAATGTGATCTCTCTCCAAAAATATCTTACTGTACTGTACTCACCCTTCGTTTTGTGATGATGTGATATGATGAAGTGTATGAATGATCTTGGCATTGTGACAAACCATTAGGCTGTTACTGCCCTTCTCCATCAAAACGTGGAGATCCATTCTGAGTAGTGTAATGAAGTCTCTTGTCATCCTGCTCCTTTCTATCCAGGACAAGAATCATCCCTTTGTCTAGTATATCCTCTTTGCATATAGGATAATTGCCCATTGGTCCCTAAGTAGCTGTCTCAGTTATCAGATCCACTGCCATTGTATCTGGTGTTTGTGTTCAAGTAATCCTCTTAGTGGTGCACAATTTAGAACTTAAGAATTATTTCTGGAATTTTCCACATAATATTTTCACACCACCATTGACTGCAGGTAACTGAAGAGACAGAAAGTGAAGTCGAGGATAGCGATGGACTACTGTAGATGTTTGGAGTAGGGATAGAGGGTGACTGTATTGGGTCAAGGAGTCAAGAGAAAATAAAAGTTGAAACAACAAATGTAAACTACTTTTATTTTAAGAAATTGAAATTAAGTAGGCATGGTAGCGCATCCTTGTAATCCTAGGAATTTAGGAGGTGCAGGGAGGAGGATTGCAAGTTTGAGACCAGAGGCAGCCTGTGTAACTTAGCCACACCCTGACTCGAAGTAAAAAAAGTTAAAAAATAGTCTGGGGATTGCAGCTCAGTGGTAGAAGACTTGCAAAGTTTGTGTGAGGCCATGGGTTCAACTCCCTCAGTAATACACACACACACACACACACACACACACACACACACACACACACACACGATAGAGAGAGAGAGAGGGAAACTATAGAACTATAGGAAATACAGTTTTGTTAATCTGAGTTAAGGATTCCTCTAGTCATTATCAGTTCTGGGTATACTGAGAAAATAAAATTTCTGTACAGTTTGAATGCAGGTATTGAACTTAGAATTTTTAAAGATAGGAAGGAGGGAGCCAGGTGAGGTGACCTATAATCTGGGGTCACCTCACAGCCTCACAGGAGGCTGAGGCAGGAGGATCACAAGTTTGAGGCTAGTCTGGGTTATATAGCAAAACTGTCTCAAAAAAACAAAAAAACCAAAACAAAATGAAAAATGGGAATGGGGGCGGCTTTTTGGTGGATAGTGGTTGCAAGGAAAGAAGTGGTTGAGTAGGGGAATGGATAGCATTGGGGAGTACAAAGTACATTGTTGTTATTAGGTGCTGTCAAATTGGGTCTAACTCATAGCAACCCTATGTACATCAGAATGAAACACTACCCAACACTGTGCCATGTACATGATCTTTTTATCTTTGAGGCCATTGTTACACACATTGTGTTTCTTCTAATTTTGTAATGGTGCCACATCAGCAAATGGAGTCCCAGGGACTTGACTTTACTCCCATCATGAAGATGGATTCTTTGAGGAGACAACTCTTCCCCAGTTGTCTTTTGAATACCTTCTAGCCTGGGGGGTTCATTTTATGGCATTATATTTGACAGTGCTTCTCTGCTGTTCGTAGGGTTTTCAATGGCTAATTGTTTTGGGACTGGGCTGCCAGGTCCTCCCTAGCCTGTTTTAGTCTGGAAGCTCAGCTGAAATCTGTGCACTATGGGTGATCCTGTGGGTATCTGAAATACTGGTGACATAGCTCTTAGCATCGTAGCAACACACAAGCCTCCACAGCATGACAAGCTGACAAACATATGGGGGGACAAAGTACCTAATAGATTATTTTGCACATAGTTTGTGGAGCTAAAAAGACTCAGTAAAGCTGTTTTGGTGTGGTTCCTAGAGTTGATAATGATTATGTAGTTATAATTAAATTTAGTTCCATTTTTTAGGATATCTGTTTGTGATTTTTTTCTGTTGTTTTACTGTACTTTGCTTGGCTGACTATTCTCTTTCCCTGCTAAACTATCCTCTCTTTTTCCTTATAACTAAACTCTTTGTGTTAGAATTTTTGCTGCTTTGACACATACTTGAGAGAAGCAGTTTAAAGGAGGAAGAATTCATTATGGCCCATGGTCTCAGAGGTTTTAGGCCATGATTGGCTGGCTCCATGGGTGTGGGCCTGTGGTGAGGCAGAATATTATGGTGGCAGGAGCATATGGCAGAGTAAAGTTGTTCACCTCATGGTGGTTAAACAGGAGAGAGAGAGAGAGAGAGAGAGAGAGAGAGAGAGAGAGAGAGAGTGAGAGAGAGAGACTCTAGATACTCTTCAAAGGCAAGCCCCTAGTGACCTATTTCCTCCAGCCAGATCCCACCTCCTAAGGTTTCTACTACCCCCCAAGATAGTGTTGCCCACTGGGGACCAAGGCTTCAGTAAAACACATAAGCCTGTGGGGAATATTTTATATTCAGACCATAGCATTCTTTTAGTTTTTTTCTTTTTTTTTTTTTTCCCCAGTACCAGGGGTTGAACCCAAGGCCTTGAATGCTAGGCAAGTGGTTTGCCACTGAGCTGCATCTTCAGCCCTTTTTTATTTTTTATTTATTTTTTAAATTTTAAGACAGTTTTGCTAAATTTCACAGGTTGTCTCTGACCTCGAGCCTGTGGTTTTTTTGCCTCAGCCTCCTGAATAGTTGGGATTACAGGCATGCATAGTGGTGCTGGCTTGTTTAACTTTTTAAATTTATAGAACTGAAATTCTTTTTTCATTTTAGTTTATTTTTTTGTGGTACTGGGGGTTGAACCCAGGGCCTCGAGCTTGCATGCTTTGCAAGTGCTGCACCACTGAGCTGCTGCCTCCAGCCCATTTTTTTTACTTTTTGAGACAGGGTTTTGCAAATTTATGCAGGCTGTCTCTGGTCTTGAATTTGCGATCCTCCTGTCTCCGCCTCCCAAGCCGCTGGGATTACAGGCGTGTGCCACCACGCCTGGCTCAGAACTGAAATTCTCTATCCACTGAACGGCTTCCGTTTCTTCCCTCTCCTCAGTACTTGGGAACTACCATTTTACTTTCTATTGTCATTCTTACCAAAATTACCAGTAATTCCCTAAAATATACTATTCATACCACTTTCAAGTTTTCCCTGTTCCAACAATGTACTTTATTGTTTTCTTTTTTTAAATACTAGGTTTTAGTCAAGGGTTACCCATTGCATTTGGTTATCTTGAGTCTTTTTTAGTATATAATTCTCTGTCCTACACATCTGTCCCTTCCTCTCCCTTTCTTTCCTCCATGATACTGATTTACTAGCTCTGTTTTTTTTTTTCCCCCCGGTACTAGAGGTTGAACCCAGGGCCTTGCACTTGCTCACATGCTATGCAAGTGCTGGACCACTGAGCTGTACCCCCAGCACACCCGCCCCCCCTTTTTTTTCTTTACTTTTTGAGACAGGGTCTCGCTAAATTACACAGACTGCCTCTGGTCTCGAATTTGTGATCATCCTGCCTCTGCTTCCCAAGCCACTGGGATTACAGATGTGTGCCACCACGCCTAGCTACTTGCTCATGCCAGCACTTGCAAAGTATGTTCAAGGCCCTGTGTTCAACCCCCAAGTACCACACACACACAAATAGACTATATTACATTTATATTACTGATTGTTTCCTTATGGCACATTGTGACTACTTCTCTGCCTTCTATGTTTTCTGTAAACTGGGGAGTTAGATCTAAAGGTGTAAGTAAGTTTAGGTTAAATACTTTGAAAGAGTACCTCTTTTTTTTTTTTCCGCAGTACTGGAGCTAGAATCCAGGGCCTCCAGCTTGCATGCTTTGCAAGTGTTGGACCACTGAGTTGCAGCCCTAGCTGGTTTTTTTTTGTTTGTTTGTTTTTTTGGTTTTGTTTTTACGTTTTTGAGACAAGGTCTCACTAAATTATGCAGACTGCCTCTTGTCTCGAACTTGTGATCCTCCTTCCTCTGCCTCCCGAGTTGCTGGGATTACAGACGTATGCCACTGCACCTGGCTGAAATATCATATTTTTATAAATATTGTATCTATTTTGGATTTTTATTTTACTTAGGATTGTAATTTGATATTAGTTTGCCTTTAACATATAGCATATTTTATTTTATAGTAAGAAGACATTATGTTGGATAATAGGAAGAGCTGTAGAATTTGCAGATATCAACTGTGGCCTTATTAATAAGCACATTGATAGCATCAATGCCAGACAGATGGTAAGTATATTTAAAGGCGGAGGGTATGTATATGTTACACTCAGCTTTTCAAGCTTTTATATACATATTTGAGTGATGAAGAAAAATCTCTCATGAGAAGGAAAATAATTGCAGATTGTTTTTACTAGAATTTCTAAAAGGGCTGGTGGTTGTCTTAGAGAATCTAAAGAGCTGTATTATGGTCCCAGTTTTCCTATTTAATGAGTGTTTTAGTTTCTTTATCACTAAAATTTCACTTTGTGCTCTTTCATATTTTCATGTTGTTAGCCATCCACAGATAGTATTTGTGTACCTATTTTATGAATGGAACTATACTGAGTGCTAGACTGAAGTATATGTTGTGATCCATGTTCTCAAGAAACTATGGCTAGTTGGGGAGGTAGACACATATAGAAATTAAAAGTCAGTTCTAAAAACAAACACTCCTCCCAAATCTCCAGCAAAATCATCATCACCATCATCATCATCATCATCACGATCGTAGTTGAGGTCAGTTCCAATGTGTATTCCCTGAGAGGTCACTCTCCAGACTCTGACTAAGTGGTGTAGGGGAGCATAGGGCTTTGCCCCATCATACATACATAGGCCCTTTTCAAAATGTTGGAGATGAAGATGGGCTTAGTGTTTATACCTGCATATTCCTATAGCCTCTCAAGTCTTGTGAGACAATGACAGAGGAGATAAACCACATAGGCAGGAAACATGTCTAGTGGAAATAGGAAAAACAAGTCAGTAAAACCAACAATGGAAGGCCCTAAAATAAGTAAGATGAGTACTACAATAAGTAGTGAAAGATTATAGAAAATGCTGAAGGATTGTAGTGAAGTGCAGCTTCCTGCCATTCTTTGGACAGAAGCTTTATGTTATTCGGCAACTGGCTTTTACCTTTAACAAGTATGTCTCAGAGTTCTGTCTGGTTTCTCCACACCAATTTATTCTTTTTTATTTGCTGCATTATGTTTCAAAGAGTGATTTTTGCCATAACTTAAACATTATCTTTTCCATCAATATTTAATATTCTAATAGTTCTTATGATATATGAAGTGAGATCAAAACATATGGTAAATGTTTAAGTTAAGAAATTTATTACTTAAGCAAGAGGAGAATTGCTTCAGAAAGTGGCAAGAATGATGGGATAAGTGTGTTCAAAGCCGGGGGAGTATTTGGGGGAGGATTAATGGCAATGTATCTTTTCCTGTAATATATATATATATATATATTTTTTTAAACATTCACCATATTTTTTTGTACATCTTGTATAGGTACATTTTAAGATGATTGGTTCTATTTTCTATAAATAGTCTTTTAGTGACACATCTTTGGTACTTTGTGAGATTTTAGTATCTGCCTTATCCTTAAAATACAGGACATATGAAATCATCTTTTATGTGTCTTAATCCCTTAAAGGTTGATTGTGTTTGTTCTTGGTAACATTTGTTTCTAATCTTGTCTGGGATCATGTGATTTTGGGGTCCTGTAGGTTTCCTACATATTTCTTGCAGAAAGATATTTTTTGTTTTTGTCCCCTTTTTGATGGTTTTAATGAGACAGTATTAATGCACTTGGTCATTAGTACTAAATTTCTTAAGCCTATTCTTCCTAGATGACTGATAATGAGTATTAAGTAGAAAAAAAATTTTTTTATGGTGCCTGGTTTTGATCCCTGCATTTCACACATGCTGGGCAAGTGCTGTTCTGCTGAGCTCTCCTCCTAACCCCAGAATGTCTTTCTTGATTATTGTAGAAATATACTGTTTTCTGGATATTATTCCACAATGATAAGCTATTTAAATTACTTGTGCTTACCTATGTATAACAAATTTATTTATAAGATGGTAAGGGGATTTTTTTTGTTGATGTGATTTTCAGTGGGAAGGTTTCTCTCTCTCCGTCCCCCCCCACCCTTTCATTCTTTCTTTCTTTCTTTTTTGATGCTGGGGATTGGGAGAGTTGAAACCAGGGCCTTGGACGTACTTTGTAAGTGTTCTACCCCTGCACACTCAGCTGTCTTTTTTGTTTATTATTTTGAGATAGGGTCTCACTAAGTTATGCATGCTGCCTCTGGCCTCAAACTTGTGATCCTCCTGCCTCTGCCTCCCTAGTTACTAACATTATAGGTGTGTGCCACTGTGCCTTTTTTTCAAAGAAGTGTTTAGTGGTATGTCTACATTAATGGCAGTACTGACCATTGCCACATCACTGGAGAGCTTGTGTTTACTCTACTATATAGATTTCATGTTCATTCTAAACTTTTTTTTAGTGTTTAAAGAACATATATCCTTATCTACTAGAAAAACTAGTTAATAAGACCTCTGGTGTTGGGATATTATGGTGATAATTGAAGTGTAAATATTTATCAATTAACTTTTCTATCAGGTTAAAATTGAACATTAGAAGCAGGGTTTAGAAAATGTGTATATGTGATTTATGTTTGTAGTATTAATAATTGTGTTTAGGTTCTTTATTTGAGCCAATCCTTTTATATTTCTCTATAATATATGAAGCTGGGCTGGGATTTAGCTCAGTTGGTAGAGTGCTGCGCTGCAGTCTCTGAGGTCCTGAGTTCAATTCCCAGCACCGCAAAAATGGGAGAAGGACCTGGCAATCCACTCCCCAAGGCAATCTCGAAACAGTCAGCCATTGAAAACCCTATGAGGATTGCTATGAGTCAGATACCGACTCGATGGCACCTAACAACAACAACAACAACAACAACAACATAATATATCAAACCTTACCCATACTTATTTTCCATATGGTTTTAGGATACACTCTCTTATTTAGGTCAAGTCTGTATATGAAGAAACCATACAAGTTTATTTATACTCATGTCTTAATAAGGTTCCCATTGTGGAAAAAGGAAGATACATAAAATCAGATGATAAAAGAGCTAAACATGAGCATCTCATAGTAGAATAAGTGGTGCTGAAATTAATTGGATATACAAAGTAAAACTAATAATTGGAAAATGATGTCAGCTCTGTAAGGTTTTACATATCAGGATTTTTTCACTGTACTGAACATTGTTGGGCACCCAAACTACCTATATGTTTAGATCTTTTTCCATTCATGTAGAAACAAGAAAGAAAAGAGTGAAAGAGATACATAGTTTGCAAGTGGGAGGAAGTTAAGATTCACCTTAAATTTATGATAATGGCTTGTTTTTTCTCTGGTTGTGGAAAAAGGTATATATTATAGACTATTTGGAAAATGTAAAAGTAGTATTGTTGTTATTGTTAGGTGCCATCAAGTCTGTATCCAACTCATAGCGACCCTCATAGGGTTTTCAATGGCGACTGTTTCGGGATTGCCTTGGGAGTGGATTGCCAGGCCCTTCTCCCACTTTTGTGGTGCTGGGAATTGAACTCAAGACCTCAGAGACTGCAGCGCAGTGCTGTACCAGCTGAACTAAATCCCAAATAAAATGAGCCAGGTGTGGTTGGGCATGCCTGTAATCCTGCCAGAGGCACCCTGCTTTTAACTTACTTAGTAAGAAAGATCCTGTCTCAAAATAAAAAAAGGAAAAGGGGCTGGTGGTGGGGCAGCTTGGTAGTAGAGTTATTAGCAGTAGAGCATGTGCAGAGTACATCTAAGGCCCTGAGTTCAACCTCCAGGTACAGCAAAATAAATAAAATAAAATAAAATAAAATAAAATCACCTGTAATCCTTTACCCAAAGGTTTCTTTCCAATTTGGATAGCAATGTAGATTATATTTAGTTTGTGTCTTTCTTTCTTTTCTAATACTGCCTTTAAAAAAACACCCATTTGAATATTATTATATATATATTGCTGTACTGGGGGTTGAACCCAGGGCCTTGCGCTTGCATGCTCTGCAAGTGCTGGACCACTGAGCTGCACCCCGAGCCTATTTTTTTTTTTACTGTTTTGAGACAGGGTCTCACTAAGTTACACAGACTGCCACTGGTCTCAAACTTGTGATCCTCCTGCCTCTGCCTCCCAAGCCCCTGGGATTACAGGCATGTGCCACCACACCCGGCTTTAGTTTTTTTTTTTTTAAAGTGGTCTTCTTGCTGGGATTATAGGTATTCCTTACTACGCCCAGTTTATAATCTTTAATAGATCTCTAAAATTCTGTCTTATGGGGCTAAAGAAATACATTACTGAATTGTTGTTAGGTACTGTCGAGTCAGGTCTGACTCATTGCAAGTCTATGTACAACAAAATGAAACGCTCTCTGACACTGTGCTATGCCTGGCACTATGTGAGTGATTCTCTGTTATTCATAGAGTTTGCAATAGCAGATTGTTTCAGGATTGTATCAGGAGTGGGCAGCCAGATCCTTCTCCTATTTTTGCAGTGTTGGGGAATCAAACCCAGGGCACTCAGAGAGTGCAGAGCAGGACTCTACCAAGTGAGCTAAACCCAGTAGAGTTTAACAGACCTGGTTTTAGCTTACCAATAAAAGCAACTCAGTTTTAAAATGAGTAAATGATTTAAATAGACATTTCTTTGAAGATGATATACAGATGCCAGTGCACATGGAATGAAAATCAGCAACATTAGTCACTGGGAAAATGAAAATCAAAACCATCCTGGTTAGATGAGATCAGTCAAACTAGAATGACCATAATTAAAAAGAAGGGCAATAATAGCTATTGGTGAGGATGTAGTGCAATTGGAACCCTCATACATTGTGAGAAGAAATTGAAACTGATGCACCTGCTTTGGAAAGCAGTCGGGTTCCTCAGAGTTAAACATGGTTACCATATGATCTGGCCATTCCACTTTTAGGTATATAGCTAATACATATGAAAACATAGGCCCACACCAAACTCATACATCAGTGTTTAATGCAACTTTATTCATCATAGCCAAAAAGTGGATATTCAAGTTTCTATCAGCTGGCAAATGGGTAAATAAAATGTGGTATATCTGTGCTAAATGTGATGGTCACCATCTTGATATAAAAGTATGATATAAAAGTATGTATGATATAGGTATCTTTATTTGAGCCAATCCTTTTATATTTCTCTATAATGTATGAAGCTGGGCTGGGATTTAGCTCAGTTGGTAGAGTGCTGCGCTGCAGTCTCTGAGGTCCTGAGTTCAATTCCCAGCACCGCAAAAATGGGAGAAGGACCTGGCAATCCACTCCCAAGGCAATCTCGAAACAGTCAGCCATTGATATATGATATAAAAAGTATGATATAAAAGTATGATTTAAAAAAGTATGATATAAAAGTAAGTATGATATAAAAGTATAAGAGTATTATTCAGCAATAAAAAGGAATGATGTACAGATACAGGGTACAATGTGGATGAACGTTGAAAACATTGGATTAAGTAAAAAAAAAATCCAGTCATAAAAGGCAACATTATATAATGCCATTTATGTAAATCCCCAGGATAGGTAAGTCTATAGAGAAAAAGTGATTTGTGTTTGCCAGGGAGTAGAGGAAGGAGGAATGTGATTGTGTGCTAATTGATATGGAGTTTCTTTTGGGGTGATGGATATGTTCTCAAATTAGATTGTGATGATATTTGCACAACTCTATAAATACACTGAAAAGCACTGAATTGGGCACTTCAAAATGGTGAACTTTGGACTGGGGTAGTATGGCCCATTGGTAGAGTGCTTGCATAGCATGCATAAAGGCCCTGGGTTAAATTCCTAGCTGTACCCTGCAAAAAGACCCCCATAAAACAAAAACCAAAAACCAAACAAAATGAAAAGCAAAACAAAAAAAGAGGAAAACACCCCCAAATAGTAAATCTGTTAGTTTGTATTTTATGTATACATATGTGTATATATATATATATATATATATATATATATATATATAAAATTTGTTGTTGTTGTTTGTTTGTGTGGGGGTACTGAAGGTTGAACCCAGGGCCTCGCATGTGCATGCTTTGCAAGTGCTGTACCACTGAGGTATACCCCCAGCCCAGTTTTTTACTTTTTGAGACCCAGTATCGCTAAATTATGCAGACTGCCTCTGGTCTTGAACTTGTGATCCTCCTGTTTCTGTCTCCCTAGTCCTGGGATTATAGGCATACGCCACCACGCTAGGCTCCATCACAGGGTTTTCAATGGCCGATTATTTCAGGATTGTTTCAGAAGTGGGCTGCCATGTCCTTCTCCTGTTTTTGTGGTGGTGGGGAATTGAACCCAGGGCCTCAGAGACCACAGAGTGGCGCTGTACCAACTGAGCTAAATCCTGGCCCCCTTTTCTATGTGCATTGCATTTATTATGTGATTTACTTTATTTTGTTAATGTTGGAGATTACATTGATTTTTCATATATTAAAACAACCTTATATCCTTAAAATAATGTATTGTTCTTATAAATTACCAGTATAGCTTACTTTATAAAACTATTAGGGTTTGAATATGAGGTGGTTCCCAAAGGGCTTGGTCCTCAGCTTGTGGATACAATCATTCAGAGGTGATTGGATCCTGAGGGCATGACCTAATCAATGGATTAATCCATTGATAGATTCATTGTTGGAAGGTCATGGAAACTAGGAGGTGGAGCCTTATTGGAAGAAGTAGGTTACTGAGAGGTATGCCTTTCAAGGGTGTATCTTGTCATCAGCCCCCTCCTCTCAATCTCTCTACTTCCCAGCTTCCTTGAGGTAACCAGCCTTCTTGTCACTTGCTCCCACCACCATGAAATTCAGCCTTACTACACAGTGTTAGCAATAGAGCCAGCTGACTGTAGTCTGAAATGTCTGAAACCATGAGCCAAAATAAATATGTAGAATAAATATATAAAAATACAGCCAGGCACAGTGACTCGTGCCTATAATCCCAGTGACTGAGGAAGTGGAGGCAGGAGGATTGCAGGTTCAAGACTGAAGGCACCCTGGGTAACTTAACGAGACCCTGTGTTAAGATAAAAAATAAAAAATGTGCTAGGGGTGCATCCCAGTGGTACAGCATTTGCAAAGTATGTGCAATGCCCTGGGTTCAACCCCCAAGTACTGAAAAAAAATAACTATATTAAATAAATATATGTTAAAAATTATATATAGGTATGCATAAATATATATAATGATATATATAATATATAATGATATAAATAAATATATATAATTCTTCCCTTAAATTGTTTTTCAGATATTTTGTCATAGTGATGAAAAGTGACTAATACAGTAACATTACTCAAATACAATTTATCTGTCACTACTTTAAGTTTTTTTCATTACTGGGAGGGTGAACCTAGGGTCTCAGGCATGCCAGGCTCTACCACTGAGCTACACTCCCAGCCTCTTTTCTATTTTATTTTTTATTTTAAGACAGGATCTTGCTCCATTGCACAGGCTGGCTCTGGCCTCAAACTTGCAATCCTGTTGCCTCAGCCTCCTAAATTACTGGGATTACAGGTGTGCACCATGTCACTTGGCTACATTAATATTTTGTTTAGGAATGTTATATTTATTTTTGTTAGTGAAATAGTCCTATACTTTTTCTTTCTTTTAATATGTGTAAAATTTTGGCATCAGGATTAGTCTGTGTTGTATGAATTACTTTCCCTGGGGAGATATAAAGAGAATGTCCATTCTTTTTACAGAATACTGAGGGTGCAGGCAGACCAAAGGACAGATCATGTAGTGTGGCAGCTTATGGGGGTTGCTTGTAGAGATGTAAGTGACTGACAGACAGCATTTACTTAGAGCAGCACCAATGGGAAGAATCTCCCTCCTGAGGAGTTCCCATCAAGGAGTCCCATAGGAAGCTGTACCACCAATGAGTCTGCCCCTGCCCACCCCAGCCAATCATTTACCTCTCCTGTAACTTATTATCTAACAACCACAACAACATAACTTATCATCACATGCAGCTAGGGCGGAGGGGATGGTGAGGGGCACCTCATAGAAGAGTCTTATTGGGGGCGAGTCTCGTGTTTTGTGAACTTCTTTCCTCCCTCCCATCCAAGAAGGAACATTAACCCTTAACTGGTATTGTGTTTGTGGGGTCACATAGGACCCTACCATGCATGTACCACCCTTAGGTATATGCTACAGCACTGCATGTCTGACACCTGTTGGGGGTCTGTTTTGACCCCTTAATGCCAGTTAAGTGTTAATAGCCCCACTATCATTACCATGGCCCTACCTATCTGCTGTATAGTTTGCTTATTTCATCGCCATGACTCTGGGCCAAGGTCTTTGGGGTCATCCCAGCTGTTTTATATCAAGATGGTGACCATCACATCTAGCCCAGAGGAACCAGCTACACTACAGGCTGGCTTTGTAAAATAAGCTGGAAAGAGTTCCATCTTTTTCTTTCTTTCCTCCTCCTCCTCCTCCTCCTCCTCCTCCTCCTCCTCCTTCTCCTTCTCTTCCTCCTCCATCCTCCACCTTCCTGCCTCAGTTTTCTGAGAAACTAGCACTATAGGCATGCCCCACTGGACCCATTTTCATTTCTTTTTTTCTATTCCCAGAGTTTGTGTAAGATTGTTATTGTAGGCTATTGTAATTTATTAATGAAATTATCTAGACCTGGGGTTTGGTCTGTGGGAAGATTTTAAGTTGTATATTCTATTTTCAATAAATAGGCACTATCAAGTTTTGATATATTGGATATGGTATGAGGTACATTAAAAATAATTTGTTCAAGTCTGGAGATATAGCTCAGTGGTAGAGAGCCTGCCTAGTAGCATGGGCAAGGCCCTGAGTTTGATACCCAACACCACACAAAAATTTTTTTTGTTTCATTTCATTGAAAGTTTAAATATATTGGCATAAAATTGCTTATATCTTCTTAAACCTTTTTTAAAAAATATCTTTTGGTGGGTTTGGTAGGGATGTCTAGTTTTCATGTCTAATATTGGGTATTTATCCTTTACTCTCTTTTTAAAATCTCTTTTGCCAGACATTTGTCATTCTAAAATTTGATCCCTTTTCATGTATATTTATTTTTATTTTCTGCTCTTTATTTTCCTTTGTAGTTTCTTTGAATTTGATTTGCTGCTTTTTCCAAAATTGCTTAGGTTGGATGCATTTACGTCATTGATTCTTTTCAACCATTCTTCTCTAATATACACATTTATATAGTGTCATTATATAAAAGTATTTAGTTCAAAATATTTTGTGATTAGCATACTTCTTCCTTGACTCACATGTAGAGTGGATGATGTTTCTTAATTTTAAAGCAATTTGGTTGTAATTATATTTTTGCTACCAATTTCTAGCATAATTACATATGCACTTGAAAATAAAATGTATTCTGTGGTTATTAAGTTCAATAATTTATAGATACTAAGTCAAGTTATGTTTATTGCATGGCTTACATTTATATCCTCAATGTTTCTCCTTCTCTACCCTTCTTCTTCAGTTTCCCCCAATGGTTAATATCTTTGTAAAAAAATAGTACTAGAACACAACCAGGATGTTGACATTAATACAGTCAATGCATAGAAATCCCTCTAGTGGCCTTTTTATGGCGATGACTCCTTCCCTCTTACTCCCACCTCTTAATCATCATCATCATCATCATCATCATCATCATCATCATCATCCTCATTCTCCTCCTCCTCCTCCTCGTCCTTCTCTTTTCTTCCTCCTCCTCCTCCTTGTGTTCCTCCTTTTCCCTCTCCTTCCTTCTCCTTTCTTCTCCTTCCTTCTTCTTCCTTCTTCTTCTCCCCTCCTTCCTCCTTTTCAGTAATAGGGGTTTGAACCCAAGGCCTTGCACTTAATAGGTAAGTGCTCTACCACTGACCTGCACCCCAGTCCCTTTCTATATATATAATGTATATATTATATTTGTATATATAAAAGTATATAATATATGTGTGTGTGTATATTTTTTATTTTATTTTATTGTTTTGCTGTACTAGGGAGTTGAACCCAGAGCCTCCTGCTTGTATTCTTTGTGAGTGCTATACTACTGAGTTGTACCCCTAGCCTAATTTTTCACTTTTTATTTTGAGACAGGGTCTTGCTAAATTGTGCAGACTGCCTCTGGTTTTGAACTTGCAATCCTCTTGTTTCCTTCTCCCAAGTTGCAGTGATTATGAACGTTAGCCACTGTGCCTGGTTTAAATATTTTTTATTTTGACACAGAGTCTTGCTAAGTTGCACAGGCAGCCAGGGGCCTTGAAGCAATAATGTCTCTGCCTCAACCTCTCAGGTTTCTGGGATTTCAGGTGTGTTCCGTAGCACTTGACTTCCCACCTCTTTTTAAAATTTTGTTTTTTTAGTAATTTTTAAGTTACTGTGCAATTTAAATAGGTTTTATTATGACATTTCCATACATGCATATCATTGTACATTGCTCATGTTCACCTCCCATTCCGCTGTCATGACATGACACCCTTCCCTCTCCTATTCCCTTTCTCCCCAGCAATGGTCCCCCTTCTACTTGCATATCTTGTTTTTTTTTTTGTGTGTGTGTGTATCTCCACATTATTCCTTAAGAGTGAAATGTGATGTTTGTCTTCCTTTCACCCATTACTTATTGCTCCTTCCTTTCTCTTTACTCCCTTTTCTTCCCCTATATAGGCCTCCTCCTCTTTTTTTTTTTTTTTTTGTGGTTCTGGGGGTTGAGCCCAGGGCCTCACGCCTACATGCTTTGCAAAGTGCTGGACCACTGAGCTGTACCCTCAGCCCATTTCTTTTATTTTTTTTGAGACAGGGTCTTGCTAAATTATGCAGACTGCCCCTGGTCTTGAACTTGCCATCCACCTGCCTCCGCCTCCCAACTTGTTGGGATTATAGGCATGCACCACTGTGCCCAGTATATAAGCCTCCTTTTATTTCATGAACATTGAATATATATTGAAATCTAACATCCACCTGTCAGAAAACGTGATGTTTCTGTGTCTATCTTATTTTGCTTATAATGATGATCTCTAGTTCTATCCATTTTCCAGAAGATGTCATAATTTTGTCATTCTTTATGGCTGAATAAAATTTCATGGTGTCTATATAGCACATTTTCCTTATCCACTCACCTGTTGATGGATACCTAGGTAGAATCCATATCTTGGCTATTGTGAATAGAGCTGCAATAAAAATGGATGAGCAGTTACCTCTATGGTATGTTGAGTTACATTCCTTCAGATGTATACCCAGGAGCAGTGTAGCTGGTTCATATGGTCCTTCTATTCTTAGTTTTTTGTGGACTCTCCATACTGATTTCCATGTTGTTGTTGTTAGGTGCCGTCCAGTCGGTGTCCGACTTATAGCAACCCCCATAGGGCTTTCAATGGCTGACTGTTTCGGGATTGCCTTGGGAGTAGATTGCCAGGTGCTTCTCCCATTTTTGCAGTGCTGGGAATTGAACTTGGGACCTTGCCCTACCAACTGAGTGGCTGCATAAACCTGCATTCTCACCAGCAGTTGCTTTCTCCCCACATTCTCGCCAGCATTTGTTGTTTGTTTTGTTGGTGCTATCCATTCTGAGTGGGGTGAGGTGGTATCTCAGTGTAGTTTTGATTTGCATTTCCCTTATGGTTAAGGATATTGAACATTTTTTCATCTGATTGTTGGCCATTTATATTTCTTCTTTTGGGAACTCTCATTTCAGTTCAGTTGCCTTTGGGGTGGGGGTACTTGGAGGTTAAACCCAGGGCCTTGAACATACATTTTGAGTGCTCTACCCCTAGGCTGCACGTCCAGCCCATTTTTTATTTTTTATCTTGAGATATACTTTCCCTAAGTTATGCAGGCGGCCTCTGGCCTGGAACCTGTGAACCTCTTGCCTTCGTATCTGAAGTTGTTGGTATTACAGGTAGTGTCAGCCACTGCCCTCGGCTTAATTGCCCATTTTTTGATTGGATACTTTGCTTTTTTGGTGTTTAATTTTTTGAGTTTTTATATTCAAGGTATTAATCCCGTGCCTGATGTATACCTGACAAAGATTTCCTCCCATTCTGTAGGCTGTCTCTTCGCTATGACCAAACTGTATCCTGTGCTGTGCAAAAGCTTTTTAATTTCATACAATCCCATTTGTCAATTCTTGCTATTGTTTTCTGTGATATTGAGATCCTTTTCAGAAAGTCCTTGCCTGTGCCTGTGCCTATACTTTGAAGTGTTTTCCCTATGTTTTTTTCTCTAGCAGTTTCAAATTTTCAGATCTTGCATTAAGGTTTTTGATCCATTTTGAACTGATTTTCATACAAGGTGAGAGAGGGATCTAGTTTTAGTCTTCTAAATGAGGATATCTGGTACTCCAGCACTATTTGTTGAAGGGGCCATCTTTTTTCCAACTTATATTTTTGGCACCTTTGTCAAACACTAGGTGGATTGCAAATTTGAGGCAGCCTGCATAACTTAGTAAGTCCCTGTCTTAAGGTAAAAAATAAAGAATGGGCTGGGGGTGCAGCTCAGTGGTAGAGTGCTTGCAAAAGTATGTGTTATTCTTTTCCAAAATTATTCTAGCTATTCTAATTCCTTTTTCCTCTAAATATTAGAATAGGCTTACCTATGTGTATAAAAAAAATCTTGCTTGGGTTTTGGTAGGAACTATGTTAAACCTGTATATCAATTTGGGGAGAACTGACATCTTTATTCTGTTGAGTCTTCCAATATGTGAAAATGTTATCTATCTCCTTTCATTTAGATTTTTTGTTTCTTTCATCACTATTTTGTAGTTTTTAGCATAGAATTCTTGTACTTGTTATGTAGGGTTTATTTACAAGTATTTCATTTTTTGGAGTGATTATGAATGAAATTGTATTTTAAATTTCTGTGTCCATGTTCATTGCTTTTTAGTATATGTATTTTATATCCTGTAACCTTTATATCTTGTAACCTTGTTAAACTCACTTATTTTGTTGGAGATTTTATAGATTCCTTGGGATCTTTTATGTAGACAACCATGTCATCTGCAGATAGTTAGGTGGTTGTTGTTAGGTGCCGTCGAGTTGGTATCCGACTCATAGCGACCCTCATAGGGTTTTCAATGGCTGACTGTTTTGGGATTGCCTTGGGCGTGGATTGCCAGGTCCTTCTCCCATTTTTGCGGTGCTGGGAATTGAACTCAGGACCTCAGAGGCTACAGCTCAGCGCTCTACCAACTGAGCTAAATCCCAGCCCATCTGCAGATAGGGGCGGTTTTATTCCTTTTTTTATAATCTGTGTTTCTTCATTGTCTTCTTTCCTTCTTCCTCTTTATTTTACAACGTAGAACTTCCAATGTTATATTGAATAAATTGGTGAAGGTGGGCACCTTCACTGTGTTACTGATTTTAGGAGGAAAACATTTAGTATTTCACCACTAAATACAATATTAAAAATAGTCCCCCCCGCCCCCTCCCCCTTGTGCTTGCATCCTTTGCAAGTGCTGGACCACTGAGCTGCGCCCCCCCGCCCTTTTTTTTTTTTTTTTTTTTTTCAGTTTTTGAGACAGGGTCTCGCTAAGTTACGCAGACTGCCTCTAGTCTGGTCTCGAATTTGTGATCCGTTCTCCTCCGCCTCCTGAGCTGCTGGGATTATAGGCGTGTGCCACTGCGCCCGACAAAATAGGTTTTTTGTAGATGCTATTTATGAAGTTAGGCAGTGCCTCTCTATTCCTATTTTTCTAGTGGGTTTAATCATGAGTAGATATTGAATTTTGTCATTTTTTTCTGTATTGATATAGTTGTGATTTTTCTCTTTTAGCCTATTAACATGGTAGGTTACAGTGATTTTTGAATATTGAAAGAGCCTTGCATCATGGAATAAATGACACTGTATGGCATATAATTCTCTTTATGTATTGCTGGGCTTTTTTTGTGGAAGAGGATCCTGGGAATTAAAACCAGGACCTTGTGTATGCTAGGTAAGCACTCTACTGTTGATCAATACCCTAGCCCCATGTATTGCCAAATGTTATTTGCCAGTAGTTTGTTAGGGATTTTTATATCTATATTCATGAGGGATATTGATCTGTAGTCTTTGTTTCTTTTTTTTCTACTGACTTTGTCTGGTTTTGGTATATGGATGGCTCTAACTTCCTAAAATGAAACTGTTCTCTCATTTTCTGGATGATATTGTGTAGAATTGCTGTTAATTTTTAAAAAATGTTTGTTAGACTTCTCCATTGGGCTAGGGGTACAGCTTAGTGGTTGAGAGCTTGCAAAACCTATGCATGAGGCCCTAGATTCAACTCCTCAGTACCTCCAAACAAAAACAAAACAAAAACCAAAAAGCAAACAAACAAAAGATTTCTCTATTGAAGCCATTTGTTACTGAAAATAAAAATGTTTTTTGAGTTTTAAAATTGGGGCAGAAGATATAGCTTAGTGGCAGAGCACTTAGCATGCACAAGGCCCTAGGTTTGATCCCCAGAAACACACAAAGAAAAAAAATTATGTATTACATTTCTTTAAATGTTTTAGATATTTTATCTATCTCCTATTGGGTGAGTTATGATAGTCTGTGTTTTTTGAGAATTGATCCATTTCATGTAAGTGTGTATAATTGTCCACTTTACTAGCTCTCTGGTATCGGTGGGGTCTGTAGTGATATCATTTTTTCATTCCTGATTATTGGTAGTTTGTGTCTTTTTACTTTGAGCTAGAGGATTGTCACTTCTGTTAATCTTTTCAATGAACAAATACTCTTTTTTTTGCGATACTGGGGGTTGAACCCAGTGCCTCGCACTTGCATGTTTTGCAAGTGCTGTACCACTGAGCTGTACCTCCAGCCCATTTTCTTAGTTTTTGAGACAAGGTCTGGCTAAATTGCGCAGACTGCCTCTGGTCTTGAACTTGTGATCCTCCTGCCTCTGCCTCCCAAATCGCTGGCATTACAGGCATGCACCATTGCACCTGGCTGTTAAACTTGATTTTTTTGTTTGTTTTTTTGTTTTGAATTTCATTGAGATCTGTCTGTTCTTAACTTTATTTTTCCTTCATCCTACTAGATATAGTTTTATTTTCTCTTCTTTTTCTAATTCTTGTGATGGGAGCTTAGATAATTGATTTGAAACTTTCCTAATGTGTGCATGTAGTGCTTTGAATTTTTCTGTCCTCGTTGCTTTAGCTGTATTTCCAAAATTTTGATATGGTGTCATTTCATTCAGTTCAATGTATTTTAAAATTTTTCCTTGAGACTTCATCTTTGACCCATGAGTTATTTAGAAGTATATTGCTTAAGTTCCAAGTGTTCAGAGATTTTCCTCTAATCTTTCAGTTATTGATTTCTAGTTTGATTTTGTATGGTTGAAGAACATACTTTGTATGCTTTCAGTTTCTTTAAGTTTGTTAAGGTTTGTTATGTAGCTTAGGTTATGGTTTATCTTGGTAGATGTTCTGTGAGCATGTGAAAAGAATGTATGTCTGCTGCTTTTGAGTGGCATATTCCATAAATATTGGTTAGCTCTTCAATTGTTGGTGTTGTTGAGTTCTGTATCCTTGGGATTTTCTGTCTAGTTGCTCTATAAATTATTAATAGAAAGGTATTTAAATCTCTGATCATAGTGCATTTTTCTACTTCTCCTTTCAACTATATCATCTTTTCCTTCATTTTTTATGTAGCCCTGTTGATTGGTACATAGACTTTTAGGATTGCTATGTCTTCCTGGTGGATTGGTCCTTTATTCTTATGTAATGTCCTTTTTTTTGTCTGTGATAATTTTCTTTGCTTTGAATTCTACTTACATATGATATAATGTTTTAAAATGGAATTTTATTTAATTTTAAGTCATGTAAATTTAAATGGGCACCTGTAACTGGTGGCTGCCATAATTGACAGTGCAGTTCTGGACGGTAGAGAGAACTGTGACACAAATTTAGTTAAAAGGTAAATTTTATAGTATGTTAGAAGTTGATAAGAGCAGTAAGTGGTTAGCCGGGCGCGGTGGTGCACGCCTGTAATACCAGTGGCTCGGGAGGCGGAGGCAGGAGGATCGCAAGTTCGAGATCAGAGGCAGTCTGCATAACTTAGCGAGACCCTGTCTCAAAAAGTAAAAAAATGGGTTGAGGGTGCAGCTCAGTGGTGGTCCAGCACTTGCAGAGCGTGCAGGCGTGAGGCCCTGGGTTCAACCCCCAGTACCACAAAAAACAAACAAACAAACAAAAAAAAGCAATAAGTGGTTAATAGGAGAGTCTGGGAAAGAGGGAGTAGGGTATTTGACTTTCGGTTGGATAGTCAAAGAAAAAATAATTGAATATAACACCTGAACAGAGATTGAGGGAGTTAGCAGTGCAAATGTCTTGGGGGGAGGGTTTACTAAGTGATGACTGGTAAGTAGGCCATAAGAACTTTTGCTTTTACTCTGAATGCTGAGAAGCACTTGAAAGTTTAGAGCAGACCCTGATTCGATTTGATTTAGGTTTTTGAGATCATCCTGGTTGGTATGTTGAAAATAGACTGCAAGAGAGAAGGGTACAAGCAAGGTATTAGACACATACAAGCAGAGAAAACAAGTGGAGTGTAGTTTTACTCCAGATATAAGAGTCCCTGCCTTTGTGGAGCTTACACTTAACTGGGCAATGGATAGTAAACACAGTAAATAAATAAAACACAAACTGTTAGGAGATGGGGGCTGGGGTTTAGCTCAGTTGATAGTGTGTCACTCTGTGCTCTCTGAGACCCTGGGTTTGATCCCCAGCACCCCTAAAATGGGAGGACCTGGCAGCCCACTCCAGAAACATTCCTGAAACAACCAGCCTTTGAAAACCCTATGAGTAGTAGAGAAGCACTGACATAGTGCTAGGCATGGCACAGTGTTCAGGAATATTTCGTTCTGTTGTACATAGGGTCACTATGAGTCTGACCCAACTTAATGGCATCTAACAGCAACATGTTAGAAGATTAGTCCTGTGGAGAAAATTCAAGTAGGAAAAGAGAGAGAAGAAGCTTTGTTGGATCAAATTCCTGGGATGATAACATTAGAATAATGATAAAGTGGTGAGGAAACATGTCTTATAGATACTTGGTAGAAAAGTAGTTCAAGTAGAGGGAAACAAAGTGTTTTTGGTTTTTTGAGAAAAGGTCTCACTATGTAGCCCAGAGTGGCCTGCAACTCATTATGTAGACCAGGCTGGCCTGGAACTCGTTATGTAGACCAGGCTGGCCTTGACTTTGCAGTGATCCCCATCTCTGCCTCCTGAGTGCTGTGCCATCACACCTGGCTGAGGGAACCAAGGTATAAAGGTTCTCAGGTGGGAACATATTTGATGTGTTTCAAGAAGAATAAGGAGTCTAGGTTGTCTGGAGTGGCATGAGCAAAGGAAGGAAGATTGGGGGAAATACAGAGGTAACAAGTGTCTGGGTGATAGATCATTTTAATGGCTTTGGTTTATATCCTGAGTGAGATGGGGAGCTAGAGGATAGTTTAGCAGAAAAGCAGCATCATCTGACCTATGGATTAATTTAGTCACTTTGCTTATGTGCTGAATAGACTGAAGGGGCAAGGGTGGAAGCAGGCAAGAGGCTGTGATAGCGAAGTCTAGGTTGGTAGCAGTGGAGATGGTAGGGAGTGATCATATTCTGGATACATTTTGGAGGTTGTATTGGAGAAATTGCCTTAATACTTGGATGAGAGGAGTTAGGCGTTATTTCAAGATTTTTGACCTGAGCAGTTAGGATAGAGTTACATTAACTGAGATGGAAAGGACTGGGGAGAGAGAGGATTTGAAGGGGGTAATCATGAGCTCAGTTTTGAACATGTTGTTAAGTTTATGTATGATGCCTATTAGATATCTTAGTGTTAGTGTTCAACAGGCATCCTAATTATATTTATAGGTGCTGTTTTAAGTTTTAAACAAATGAAGTAATGGTATTAAAACTGTGTACTCAGCAGGCATAGTGCCACATATCTATAATCCCAGTACTGAGGAGGCTGAGCCAGGAGGATTGATGTGAGTTTGAGGCCAGCATGGTATAAATTGTGAGTTCCAGGCCAGCCTGGGCTACAAAGTGAGACCCTCTCTCATAAACACCAACCAACTAACCAACCAAAACAACAACTAAAACCCAGTGTGCTCATTGTTCTGAAATATATTATGTTTTATTATTATCGTAATTTTTAACATGTTCAGTCCTGGCAAAACTGGAATATTTTGGAGGGAGAGAAATTGCTTGACTACTATTTGGATCTGCTGCCAGAGTTGATGGTACTTTCTTAGAGTTAAATAAAGATGCCATTCCAATTTTAGAAATGGAAATATAATTATGTAGTCTGAGTGTTTTTACTTTCTATTTTAGGTCATATTACTGCTGGATTGTGCAAGATTTTTAATCCTATTTTCTTTGAATTGTGATTTAAATATCAAACATCTTAAATCTTAAAAAGGGAAACTTTTTAGTTTTGGAAGTCAGAATGCCAAGGAAAAGGAAAAGTCTTGGGGGAAATCCTTTTCGGAAGACTGCAAACTCTAAGGAAGTTGTCATATCCAGTGTTACTAGTCATGAGGAGCCAACCACTACTCTTCCTTCCATATGTGAGACAAAAATTGATCAGGAAGAACTCTTCACCAGTATCTCTGAGATGTTTTCTGATCTGGATCCTGATGTAGTATATTTGATGCTTTCTGAATGTGATTTCAAAGGTGAGAAAAAGTTTAGTTTGAACCCTTTGCATCTTATAAGAAGACTTCATGTATATGCCATGGTCAGTAGTAATATAGAAAAATGACTGTCTTATTTCCATTTTGTTTATAATTTATTAAGTATCTGCCATGGAGAGGTACTGAGTTCGGTGTTATGAGAGATATGAAGAAGAATAAAGCACAGTTTTTCCTTTTAAGAAATATACAATTCTAGATGTAAGATGCATGTATAGATATTGTATTCTACATTTTATTTTTATCTTTCCTTTGGAACAGGTTGGCACTATTGACATGTTGGGTTGGATAATTCTTCATTGTGATTGGCTCTCCTGTCCATATAAGGTGTTTTAGTAGCAACCCTAGCCTGTGCTCAGTAGTTGTCATTAGTGCCCCATGCCCAGTTGTGACAGTCAAAAATATTTTGCCCCTCACAACAAAATTGTACCTGGTTGAGAACAGTGTTCTAGAATGTAAGATCCATGGATACAGGTTTTAAAAACTGTTTTGTTTTATTGCAGTATTTTCAATCTTTCAAATAACAAGTGACCCATGGTAGAAGTTAGTAGATAGTTATAATTTGGAACTAAGAGCTGATTAAGAACTGAGGCTAATAAGAGTAGTGCATTTTCAAAACATGGGCTTTGTTGCCAGATATGATGTCATATACCTATAATCCCAGCGATTTGGGAGGCTGAAGCAGAAGGATCTAGAGTTTGAGGCCAAGAGACAGCTTCTGCAACTGAGTGGGACCCTGTGCCAAAAACCAAACCAAACCAAACCCGTAAACAAAAAAACTCAGCAGAAAACAAACAAGAACTGGAGTGTAACTCCGTGGGAGAGCACTTGCCAAGCATGCATGAGACTTGGTTCAACTCCCCCTGCAATAGTACAAAAACAAAACAAAATAAAAAAAAAACCCATTGGCTTTGGAGTCAAGAAACTTAGGTTAGACTTCCATTTCTGGCACTAACCTCTTTTTTTTTTTTTTTTTTTTTTTTTTTTTTTTTTTGCGGTACTGGGGGTTGAACCCAGGGCCTTGCCCCTGCATGCTCTGCAAGTGCTGGACCACTGAGCTGCACCTCAGCCCATTTTTTTTACTTTTTGAGACAGGGTCTCGCTAAGTTATGCAGACTGCCTCTGGTCTCGAACTTGCGATCCTCCCGCCTCCGCCTCCCGAGCCGCTGGGATTACAGGCGTGTGCCACCACACCCGGCCGCTGGCACTAACCTCTTTGAGCTTATTTTCTAATTTGTTGATGAAAAGGTAATAGTATCTATCTTACAGGATAAGACCTTTTTGGTAAGGATGAGGCTTTTTTGTTTTGCCTTGTTTTGTTTTTTTGTAAAGTCTTCAGGATAGTATGCTATTAATAAATTGTGATAAATTGCTTAGAAGTTTGCAAACAGAAGGGACTCATTATATGTTGACTAGATGAATAAATTAAAAGTTGGTACTTAGGGGCTGGGGATGTAATTTAGTAGTAGAATGCTTGCCTAGCATGCACAAGGCCCTAGGTTCAATTGCTACCACTACAAAAAAGAAAGAAGAAATTGATACTCAGTGTTGTTATTGGCTGTAATTAGTATAAGAAAATTATTCTAGATTTGAAGATTTGGGTAATATGTGTCAACTTTCATTGTGAGTAATTATGAAAGCTGTGCTGTGAGCATATCTTGTCATTCTGTTGATGTGTGCGGAAAACCAGGTTTCAGAGTGTACTTGGTGCTCAGAAATGATAGTATATAGAGTTTTGTAAGTGACTTCAACATTTATTTCCTAATTTTGATGTCTTTAAAATGTATTTGTTGCACATACAATAATAGCAGTGGGGAACTATAAGAAAATCTCATTATCCTATATCCTTATAGAGAACTTATTTCTTTTTTTCAGGATCTTCTACGGACCTTCTTTATAAATACTTGTTACTCTGAGTAGTTGAATAATAGCATTGATAACATTTTATATGCTGCTTTATAAGCTTAGTATAATAAGTATTTTTCAATGTTGCCACAGTCTTTATATTTGATTTGAGTAGTTTTCTAATGCTTCAGGGAGTTGTGTTCTAATTTATTTATTTATATCTAAGTTTTTCATGAATAATATTAGAAAGAACATCCTGGTAAAAGTAGCCTTTTGTTTATTTTGGCTTTTTTTTCCCTTAGTCCCAAAGTTTTATTTTCTCCATCACACGGTAAGAAGTTTTTAGCTCTTGGAAATATACTACTAAAATCCCTACTGAGGAGGTATGCCAATATGTAATACCACCAACATTGTATAAGTGTAATACTTTCACCACAGCTTTTTCAGCATTGTGTAGAATTACTTTTAAGGTTTTAACAGGGATAAAACTTTTTCTTAATTTGTAGGTTTTTTTAAAATACAAAGGAATGTCGAACATTTTTGTACTTGAGTATTCATTCTTATATTCTTCTGTACATTGTTCATTCAGGTTTTTTTGGTTGTTTTCATATCATAATTTTAATTTTTTCCCAAAAGTCTGTTTAAGGATTTTTCTTTATGTGTGATAACTATCTGTGCATCTTGATCTTTTACTTAGTTTTACTTTATAGCATTTTTCATTATATACATATTAATTTTTAGTTGATCTTTTCTGTTTTTTCTATCATGTAGATTTCTTCATAGAAAGACCTCTTATGTTTGTTTTCTCCCCACCTCCCATATCATTTTTCCATTTTTAGGGCTCCTTGCCTTTGTAGTATTGCAATTATCTCCTAATTGATCTCTCTGCCAGGCTTGCCCCCTCCAATCCCTCTTTGTTTTTCTTCTTAAGGGAACATTAATTGGGTACTTACTATGTGCCAGTCCTTGTGCACAGCATTTTTTCATGGATTATCTCATTTAATCCCCACAACAACGTATGAGGTAGGTACTTTTATTAATCCCACATATTACAAATGAGAAAATCAAGGCTAAGAGACGTTAACTAACTTGTTCAAAGTTTAGCAAGTAGGGAATTGGATGCTGGTATTCTGACTCCACACCAGAGCTGTTGCCTGCTGTGCTGTGCTGTTCCAGATTTATGTTCCTTAAAACAAAATATACAAAAATAAAATTTAATAACCCCAAATTTCAAATACTAAAAATGCTTTTTTTTTTTTTTTTCTTGAGGTGTTAAGGATCAAACCCAGGGCCTCCTGCATGTTAAGCAGGTGCTCTACTACTGGCCTACCTCTCTAGCTCTCAAATGCTTAAAAATTCTAATTCTAATTTTGTTTGTGTCTTAACAGAAAGAGCTCGGCATTGGAGTCAGACACACCAGTGTTGGCTCTGTCACTTATTATCTCTGTGACTTGGGCCAAGTTAATGTATTCTGAGCTTTGTTTTTTTCATCTATTTGCTAGGATGGTGTACCTCTCATAATATTAGTTGAGGATTCAGTGAGATGATTTAAATGCTATGACTGGTAGTTTTCCTTTAAAATCTCTTTGTTATTATTGTTAAGTGCCACTACGTCGGGTTCAACTCTTAGTGATCCTATGTAAAATAGAATGAAACACTACTACAGAAGGGCATCATATTTGAGAGAGTGACGGGTCAGCGAAAGAAAGGAAGACCTTCCTCTGCTAGATGCATTGACACAGTGGCTGCAACAGTGGGCTTAAAGTTTCCTTAGAAAACAAAGTTAATGTTTCTTAGCATGAAGTATCGGATCTTTTCAATTTCACCCAATCTCTTCCAGTTTTATCTTTTTCTCTTATCTACCATACATACCACTGTGAACCCATTCTCCAACCAACTTCTCTAAATACCTTCAGCTGGCTTTGCATTGTCAAACTTGACTTTACCTTTTTCCCTGTGTGGCAAGTTGGTTTTTAATTTTCAAATGCCAATTCGTATATCACTTTATGAGAAACCTTTCTTTTTTTCTCCCGTCTATGGCTATGGCATTTGTGCATTATCAAAAGTGTACATTATTTAATCTGTATTATGCTGTGTAATTATCTTCTAATGTCCTTTTCTCTAAACTTCATCAAAGTGCCAGATCCTTTGAATGTAGTAAAGGTTATGTCTTGTTCATTTTTGTATAAACTATTTCTGATATGAAGGACATAATTTTTTTGGAATTAAGTGAAGAATTTCGCTTAATAGACCATATAAATAAATTAGATTTCCTAGGAGAGTATATACTTAAAATACTTAATCCTTAGAAGGACATTTGGTAGGTAAGTAAGTATTGAATAAATCAGCAGCCTTTAGGACCTTTATAAATAACTTTGATATATAAAATTACAGATATTTATATATTTACTTAATAAATTGATCAAAAAATATCTACCTGATGGTAATTTGTTACTGTTTGAAAGAATAGCATTTCATGTCTCTGCCACTGAAACTTTCCACTAATACAGATTTTGGCATATTAGCAAAATATTAATTTCTAAAAGATGAATATTTATAAATTTCTCTATATTCCATTCAATGCAAAATACAGTATTTTCCTGGCTTTTAATGAAGTTATATCTTGCTTTTTTCAATATATGTATGCATTTTTGTTGTTACTGTTACTGTTATTCTTGTTGTGCAGTTGAAAATGCCATGGATTGTCTATTAGAGTTATCTGCCACTGATGCCAAGATAGAAGAGTCACCTTCACAAAATTCTGTTGCTTCTGAGAACCAGCTAAGTGCAGCAGAAGGTGGAATAATGGAGAAGTGTCCTCCTGAAGAAGAGAGTGAAGATTCAAAAATGGATTCATTTTTGGATATGCAGCTAACTGAAGACTTGGATTCCTTGATACAGAATGCTTTTGAAAAATTAAACTCTTCTGATGACCAAATGTACTCATTTTTGCCTTTGCAAGATGTTAATAGTTTAAATGACCCAACTAAGTTTATAAATTCAAATTCAAGTAGCATGATTCCTGTTCTTTCTACACAAAATATTGATTCAAATGGTGAAAATTTTGAGAATTCCACCTGTACAGTAGGTTCAAACCCCTTCACTTCACATTCAGTTTTGAATGAATCTGAAAGTTTTTTAAAGGATAGCACATTGACATTGGAAGATAACTACCCAGAAGATTCTCTTCTCAATAATTCTTCAAATCCAGCAAATGACTCTATTGTGGGTTGTAGCAATTTCGATCAAAGACCGAAAGAGCTTTTAGAATCTGAGTGTGTTGATATTCAGCTCTCTCAAGCCCCTATGGATTTGGATGCCAATGAATCTCAGGCTCCTTCAAACCTTCCTGTGCAAAATATGGAGCTTGATTTGCGAGGTACAGGTGAAGATCAGAAATCTGCTTCTGTCTCTGATGTTTTTGTACCTTCAGAAGGGTTCAGTTTCAAGCCACACAAGCATCGTGAACTGCCACCAAAGGGGAAGGATATGAATTACTGCCCTGTACTTACTCCTCTCCCTTTACTGCTTCCTCCTCCTCCTCCACCAATATGGAATCCAATGATTCCTGCTTTTGACCTCTTTCAAGGAAACCATGGCTTTGTAGCACCAGTTGTAACCACAGCTACACACTGGAGACCTGTCAACTACACATTTCCATCCACGGTCATTTCTCATACTTCCCCAACAAAAGTATGGAGAAACAAAGACGGAACAAGTGCTTACCAAGTACAAGAGACTCCAGTTTCTCAGGTTATAAGAAAGAAGACAACATCTTATGTTGGACTAGTTCTTGTTCTTCTCAGAGGGCTTCCGGGATCAGGAAAATCTTTCTTGGCAAGGTATGAGGTTTTAATTGAGCTTTAAAAAAGTATAATGTATGAATCTGAATTGTTAGTGTGATATGCAAAATGCTGTGCTCAATAGAGGTGTTTTCGCATGCCTGTAATACCAGCGGCTCGGGAGGCGGAGGCAGGAGGATTGCAAGTTTGAGACCAGAGTTAGTCTGTGTAACTTAGCGAGACCCTGTCTCAAAAAGTAAAGTTAAAAAAAAATGGGCTGGGGGTGCAGCTCAGTGGTCCAGCATTTGCAGAGCATGCAAGCGCCTGGCCCTGGGTCCAACACCCAGTACTGCAAAAAAAAAAAAAAAAAAAAAAAAAAAAAAAAAAAAAAAAAAAAAAAAAAAAAAGGTGTTTGGTAACCCCTCAAATATTTTTTTCCAACCTTGTATCTAATGACACTTTTTTCCAGAGGATTTTTATTGAAATGTTCCCTCTCAGAATATCTTTGAGAGACAGAATAGAAAAAAAATTGAATAGTTCCAAAATATTGAGCATGTGAAATCAGCAGAAATAGCTTTCTGTGGAAGAGATCTTATTTGAGTGGAAGAAAGATGAGTTCAATTTTAATTATGGAGTTAAAAAGCCATAATTGAAAAATAAGAATAAAACAAAACAAAAACAAAAATCTTGATTTTGAATTCAGGGAAAAGAGGTTTTAAATATATGAATTTTACTGATAGTTGGAAATTTGGTATTATAATATGTTATTAAATAATGCATTTAGAAATGCCTGTTTTGAAGGAAGAGAGGGTGTATCATGAGCACTGGTAATAAATTTTCAATGATTTATTTTTCTCAAAATATAGTAACCTTATTTACTTTCTTCTTTCCTTCCTTCCTTCCTTTCTTCCTTTCTTTCTTTCTTTATTTTTTTGCAAGTGCTTAGCCACTGAGCCATACCACCTCAGCTTTTTTCTCATATCTGTTTATGGCCATTTTGTAGTTAAAGCAGGTTGTGAATGCCTTGATGGTGGCCAGAGTCAGGGTTAGAAGTATCCTTGTGGTTTCAGTGACATTCCTTCAAATAGTATTGTTTTCTTAGTTCCTCCTCATACCCTTTGGCATTTATTTACTTATTGACAATGACTTGCTATATAGCCCAGACTGGCATGGGACTTGCGGTCCTCTTGCCTTTACCTCCCAAGTGCTGGCATTATAGACATGCACCCCATCACTCCCAGCCTACCTATTAGCCTTTAAATTCTAAGAGATTTACACCTAATATATTTTCTTTCTCAGTTCTTTTTTCTTTTCTCCCACATTTTATCTTTTTGCCCTCTTTTGCCCTTTTTGCCCTCTTACTTGAGTCTTTTCTATTTGGTTATGAGTGTATCTAATCTTAGTGAATATGCATAGATACTTGGAGAATGTGCTTCATTAGCCCATTTTCAGTTGTTTTTTGATAGCTTTTATTTGTCTAGATTTATCTTTCAGTAAATTTCCATTTATTTCATTCATATATATAAGCATATTCTTCTGTAGATAGATTAGTTGGGATTTTCTCATGGATTTAATAATGGCAATATTAAAATCATTTAATGTTACATATGTCACAGTCAGTTACAGCATTATATTTGTGAAAGAAATGGCAATGAAAGCCAGTACTTTAAAAGTGAGAGAGCTATGAGATAAGTTTGTAGAACTAGGTTTCAGGAGCCTTAGAGGTAGCTACAGTTTTAGAATGGGAAGAGAAACAAGTGCTTATCACAAGGCAGGAATAATATTTTTTGAGTGGCGAGAGAAATAACTATTGATAGTGCAGGGTTATAGAAGCTGTTTTCTGAGAGAATGGTCCACACCAATAAGTTAGCATGGGAGCTCAAGGAAAATGAAGGGGGAAAACAAGGCTTTTGGATTTATTGGAAAAAGTAATGAATGGGTATCTGAAAAACAAACAAACAAACAAAAAAACAAGTGTGTTGTCCTAAAATGGGAGAAGACAAAAGGCTAAGGAGGCATTGATATCCTGTTAAGAATATGTTGGGGAAGAGTTGAAACAGTCCCAAAGTGTGGTTGCAGTATTTTAAGATAGCTAAGATATATATACGGCTGGGATTTAGCTTAGTTGGTAGAGCGCTGCTCTGCAGTCTCTGAGGTCCATATATACAGAGCTGGGATTTAGATCAGTTGGTAGAGTGCTGCTCTGCAGTCTCTGAGGTCCCGAGTTTGATTCCCAGCACTGCAAACATGGGAGAAAGACTTGGCAATCCACTCCCAAGGCAATCCCGAAACAATTAGCCATTGAAAACCTATGAGGGTTGTCGCTATGAGTCAGATACGACTCGATGGCACCTAACAACAACAACAACAACAAGATATATACATGTTTAACGGAGGAGAAAAAGTGTCAGAGAAGGGAATAATTACAAGATAAGTAAGAATTGGGATCAAAGTAGCTTTCACTAGAATGTAAGCTCCATAAGTACAAGGATTTTTGTCCTTTTTGTTTATCAGTGTATGCTAAGTGCTTAAAACAGTGCCTGGCACTTAACAGATACTAATAAGAAATTATATTCAAAAGATACATTTGAGGTTTAGATTTATTCATATTTTAGGAAGAAAAGAATAAGTTTTAATACTTTATAAATGGTAAAGAATGAGAACAAAGTAATATTTCTGTGGATTTTGTTTCATTTTTGTTGAAAGTAAATTCCAGAATCAGGAGAGATGTCAAGAAAAGAAACATACCCACAAAACTATCTTAAGTTTGTATAATTTTATTTAATACATTATTCTATTAATATATTTTTGGATATTTTTGGCATATTCAATTTACAGCAATACACAGAGAAAACTTTTCTACTTTTGAATATTAGTTCTATCTTAGTACTTGCCCACTTTGAAATGATCCTTAGAGTGGGTGAAGTAGATCAGTGTGTTTCAAATGCTCAGATGAAGGTGATGCTTATGACTGGTAAGAATTCTGAAATATTTTTAGCTGCTAGGTTTTCTTGATAATTAAAAACTTGTTAATCCGTTCAGACCTTTATAGTTAATTATAATTTTTATAATATTTATAATGTTATAGTAATTATAACATTTTTATAACATTCCAAATGTTTCTAAATAACTTACATAAAGCAAAATAGACCTGCCTTAGGTCAAGTGTTTTGAGAGTCAAATTATTTTTTAAATTTTCATTTATTTATTTATTTATTTATTTATTGTGGTACTTGGGAGCTGAACCCAAGGCCCTCCCACATACTTTGCAAGTGCTCTCCCACTGGGCTGCACCCTCAGCCCATTTTCTATTTTTTATCTTGAGACAGGGTCTCACTGACTTACGCAGGCTGCCTCTGGCTTCCAACTTGTGATCATCTTGTCTCTACCTCTTGAGTCGCTGTGATTACAGGCGTTTGTCATTTGACTTCTTACTCCTTTGTATAATAATACTTGAATTTCTTATTTGAAGTATGAATGTAAAAGTTAGGAAAGGGAATTTTGGAAGGAAAATTAATGAAAACATCATTTATCATTCACAGGATTTTGCAAGAAGATAACCCCAGTGGAGTCATTCTTAGTACTGATGATTATTTTTATATAAATGGACAGTACCAGTTTGATATAAAGTACTTAGGAGAAGCACATGAATGGAACCAGAATCGTGGTAAGAATAGATATTGGGTTCTGGGTATTATTAACAGTAATATAAAGAGAAAATTTACTTAGTATTTGTATTTTGAGAGACACATAACTTTAAAGAATTTATAGTTAACTTTAATTCTATGACTATAACCATAATATTTAACATTAATTCTTATGTTACATAGTAAGAATTAGATGAGGTGGTCTTATTTCTTAGGGCTGTTATGAGAATTAAGAGTTAATTTTTGTAAGATGCTTAGACTATTATATGGCATGTTTAGGCCTTATTTAATATGGATCTTGTCAGAAGTAAATCTAATTTTCAACTAGAGTCTTAACACCTCAAGGTTAGAGTTGTCTGGTGAGCTCTGGTTCCTGTTTTATCTTTGTTTGCTTGCTTGTTTTTTTGAGATAGAGTCTTTGCTACATAGCCCAGGCTGGCCTCAAAGTCTTGATCCTTCTGCTTCAACATCCCTGGTTCCTGTTTTCTGAAGTGGAAATTTGCCTTGTTAGCCACTGGTCTTTCCTAAATTAGTTCCTTCCCCCAACACCAGGTACTGGGGAATAGAACCCAGGGCCTCACAAATGCTTTGCAAGCACCCTACCACTGAGCTGTACCCCCAGCCCAGTTTTTACTTTTTATTTTGATTTTACTTTTCATTAGAGGCAGGATCTTGCTAAGTTACACAGGCTACCTCTGGTCTTGACTTTGCAGTCCTTCTGCCCTGCCTTCCAAATCTCTGGGATTACAAGGCCTGTGCCACTGCATCTGGAAGTTAGTTTTTATAGAGGACAGAGCGGGCATAAAAATGGCTCTCCTCAGCTGAGTATGATGATGTGCCCCTGTAGTAGAAGAATTTCCAGTTTGAGGCCAGCCTGGGCTATACAATGAGACCCTATCTCAAAAAGAAAAAGAAAAAAAAAGACTCTCTTTAAACTGAATCTACCAGGAGATCATAGGTAAAACTTGTGTATTTATGAGTATAATGGTCTATTCAGCAAAGACGGCTTTTATTTTTTTCCTGTGGTACTTTGGAGTTAAACCTAGGGCCTCATGCATAGCTTGCAAGTGCTCTACTACTGAGCTGCACTCCCAGCCCATTTCTTGTTTTTTGTCTTGAAACAGGGTCTTGCTAAGTTACATAGTTGGCCTCTGGCCTTGAACCTGCAGTCCTCCTGCCTCCATCTCCTGAGTTGCTGGAATTCCAGGGGTGAGCCACCACGCTCAGCTCAAAGATGACTTTATCATCAAATGTTCAAAAATTTTTCGTAGTTTGAATTTTCGGTGGACATTCTTACTAAGACTTACAAATGATATTTTATTTAGCCTTTCTTTTATGATAAGTGCATTGTGAAGGTGATTCCTGAGTGTTCCATCTTCAGACATTATTAAATATTTATATAGTCTTTCTTGAACTAAAAATTAAAGTGAGATCTCAGAAATATGAAAATACCAACCCAACCAAAAATAAAAGAGGCAGTATGATGTGTGGTGAAGGTCCACTTTGGACTTGCCAATTACTAGCTGCATGATCTTGTGCAAGTTTATACTCTTTAAGGCCTAGGGACTTTGTAAAAGGAGATAATAATATACTTAACTCTCAAGATTGATTGTTGTAAAGGTTAAATGAAAGTGAAAAGTGCTTAGCACTGGTTCAGCATGCCCTTATAACAAGAAACATAGCAATAATAGTAATATATTAAGGCAGAAAGTTCTTTTTTTTTTTTTTTTTTTTTTTTGGTACTGAGGGTTGAACCCAGGGCCTCCTGCTTGCATGCTTTGCAAGTACTGTACCACTGAGCTGCTGCACCCCCAGCCCATTTTTTTAGTTTTTGAAAGAGGGTCTCGCTAAATTATGCCTCTGGTCTCAAACTTAACCATCTTCCTGCCTCTGCCGCCTAGTGTTGCTGGGATTACAGGTGTGTGCCATCATGCCCGGCTGGCAGAAACTCTTTTAACCAGCTTTTTTGGAAGATAATTCATGAGCCCATACAATTCACTCATTTAAACTGCACAATTTATTGGTTTTTAGATATAATATTCAGAGATGTAAGCCTATCACTAAAATTAACCTACTTATTTATTTATTTATTTATTTATTTATTTATTTATTTGAGTAAGTTCTCACTGTGTAGCTCAGGTTGGCCTGGAAATCATTAGACCCTCCAACTCATGTTGATCCTCTTGCCTCAGCTTCCCAAGTGCTAGGATTACTACAATGAATTTGAGGTCATTTTTATCATTTCAGAGAAATTCTGTACCCATTATTAGTCATTTTACATTTCTGTTCAGTCTACTTTCAGTCTTTACAGGTTTGCCTATTCTGTACATTTTAGATAAATGGAATTCTACAATGTATAGTCTTTTGTGATTGGTTTCTTTCAGCTAACATAATGTTTTCAAGATTCTTCCATGTGTAGCATATATTGCCATCTCATTCCTCTTTTTTTAGTACTGGTACGTTGAATCCAAGGCCTCGCACATGATAGGGAAGTGCTCTACCACTGAGCTGCACCCTCAGCCCTTTTTTTAGTTTTTGAGCTGGGGTCTTGCTGAGTTGCCTCTGGCTTCAAACCTGTGATCCTTCTGTCTCAGCCTCCTAAATTGCTGGGATTGTAGACATGTACCGCAGTACCCAGCTTTTATTCCTCTTTTTGAGACAAGGCCTTGCTATATAGCCTAGGATGGCTTTAAGCTCATAATCTTCCTGCCTCAGCTTCCTGAATGCTGGGATTACAGTTATGTGCCACCATGCCTTCATCTCTGGTTTTTTTTTTTTTTTTTTTTTTTTTTGGTAATTGGCCCAGGGCCTTGAACGTATTTTGCAAGTGCTCCACCACTGAGTTACACCCACAGCTCCTTTTTAAATTTTTTTAATTTGAGTCTGGATCTTGCCAAGTTATGGAGGCTGCCTCTGACCTCAAACTCCTGATTCACCTGTCTCTGCTTCCCAGGTCACTGAAATTACAGGCTTGGGCCACCACACCCAGCTGCTTCATTCCTCTTTATAGCTGAATAATATTCTTTTGTATAGATGTACATTTTATTTATCTGTTTATCAGTTAATGGGCATTTGATTGTTTCTACTTTTTGACTATTATTAACTAACTATACAGTTGTAAGCATACAGGTCTATGTACAACTTTTTTAGGAATTTCTAACCTGTATTTTAAAGCAATTATACCATTTTTCCCTTCCCACTAATAATTTATGAAGGTTTCAACTTTTCCACATCCTCAACAACACTTACTATCTTTTTGGTGGTAACTATTCTGGTGACTGTGAAAGAGTATCTCATTATGGATTGATTTGCATTTCCCTGATGACTAATGATGTTGGACATCTTGTGTATGTATTGGCCATTTGTACATCTTGTTTGGAGAAATGTCTGTTTATAGCCTTAGCCCATTTTTAAATTGGGTTATTTGTGTTTATATTATTGAGTTGTAAGAGACTGGGCAGAATTTTACAGCTTCCAAATAATTTCCTTGTAGGCTTACTTACTATTGTACAACATTAATTTGCTGACTGATATAATTCTTTGAGGAACAAAGCTAATTTTATGAGAAAATGCCTTGCTAGGCACAGTGGCACACATCTGTAATCCCAGTGACTTGGGAGGCTGAGGCAGGAGGATTGTGAGTTTGAGGCCAGAGGCAGCCTGTTCAACTTAGCCACACGTTTTCTCAAAATAAAAAATAAATGGGCTAGGGGTGCAGCTCTGCCATAGTACTTGTGTAGCATGCATGAAGCCCTGAGTTCAATCTTAAGCACCACAAAAAAGAAAAAAAAAAAAGAAAATTCCTTTTATGTAGTAAAACATAATGTTTTATTTATTTCAAATGATTACCTATTTTGTGTATATATGTGTTTGTTTTTACTTGGTTTTAAACCTTATTTTGGAATAATTTAGACTTACAGAGAAGTTGTAAAGATGGTATAGAGAGATCCTGTATATTATTCACCCATTTTCCCTAATGTTAGCAGCTTATATGTGACTATGGTTCATCTGCCAAAACTAAGAAATTAACATTGATACATTACTGTTAACTAAACAAGACTTTATGTGGACTTAAATTTTTCTACTGAAATCCCTTTCTGTCCTAGAATTTAACCTAGGAATAACTATGGTGCTTTTTTAGCATGATATAATTTTTTCTGATTACTATATAACTTTAGTGCTTACTTATTTATTATTCAGCATTTATCTGTGCTTTAAATTTTCATGTCCTCAAAAGTGATGTTTTATAGTCAAATAGTAATATTAGTACATATCTATGGCTTTTAAATTATAGAAACTTTTCAAAAATTGAGATAATACTTAATATTAAAAATGATTCTTCATTTTCTATTGTGTTTTTCAGCAAAAGAAGCATTTGAGAAGAAGGTATCTCCAATAATAATAGATAATACAAACCTACAGGCATGGGAAATGAAGCCATATGTTGCTTTGGTTTGTATCATAAATTGTCGTTGTTGTTGTTGTTGTTAGGTGCTGTCGAGTTGGGTCCTACTTATAGCCACCCTATATACAACAGAGCCAGACACTCTCTGAGACTGTGCCATGCTCAGCACTATTGTCAGTGCTTCTCTGCTATTCATAGAGTTTTCAATGGTGGATTGTTTCGGGATTTCCAAGTCCGTCTTCCTAGCCTGCAGCAGGTGGTATTTCCAGGTGGTCTCCCATCCAACGACTAACCGACTAGCCAGGTCAACCCTGCTTAGCTTCTGAAATCAGGCAGGATCGGATACTAGGGTGCCATGGCTGCAGACTATAAATTCTCATAAGTTTATAATTGTGGGCTTGGAGTCATGGGGGGATGTTAGTTACAAAAGTGAATTTCAAGCAGTTAAGAATCTCGGAATCTTCGTGTGTCTTTAATTGACCTTTCTCTGGTCTTTAGTGAAATGAGAAAAATAGGACAAACAGTGGAGTTGTGTTTTGCCCATAACATTAAATTTATTCAGTTTTTAAATTCTGAGATTCAGATGTTAAATTTTTAATTGTTTTTTTCTTGCTTTTGAGTGTTTTTTATGAAAAGATATTAAATTTTATTTTTTGCTATTCTGAGAAATTCAGAATTCTGTAAAGTCAACTATGTTCAATTCTTCAAATTTGCCAGATTCCTCTTAATACCTAGCCCCTGTACTTTTACTTGGAATACATCCACTATTCCTTCCCTCCCTCCATGTTTGCCTCACTTATGTTTTGTTGTGTTGTGTTGTGTTTTGTTTTATTTTATTTATTTTATTTTTTGGGGGGGCAGCTTTGATATTACCTCTTTCTAGAAGTTAGCTTTCATTAACTTATCAAAAGCAGAGTTAGGTACCTTTTCTGCTTTCATGGCACCCTGGCTTGCTTTTGTCATAGCATGAAACATCAGGTGTTTTTATCACCAGATCATGGATTGGGTTTTAAAGTGACAGTAACTTACAGTCTCTGTCACATATTCTTTTTTTATTTCCTTCCTCTCCTCTTGCCTCCTTCCCCTCCAATTTCCTTTACTTCTTCTCTCACCCTCCTCCCCTCCCTTCCATTCCCCTTCCCCCTCTTTCTTTCCCCTTCTCTCATTTCCTTATTTTCAAAAGTACCTAAGTAATGAGTTCAGGATAAATAGGGGACAGTCCAGTCAGTAGTCTTAGTGATTACTGTATTCCCCTCCCCTCTCCTCTCCCCTCCTCTCCTCTCCTCTTCTTTCCTCTTCTCTCCTCTCCTTTCTGTCTGATGTAAAAAAAAAAAAAAAAAAATTAGTTTCTAGACTATATAAATACTTGCTTTGGTGCTGGATTTGGCCTTAATCCATCTATATTCTTGGGGGTAGGACTGTTATTTCCTTCCCTCCTTCATTCCTTCCTTCCTTTCTTCCATTCTGTTTCCCCTCAGTTCTCTCTTTCTCTATGTTATTTGGGGTTTGAATCCAAGGCCTTACACATACTAGGCTAGTGCTCTGCCAGTGAGCTGTACCCCCTAAACCCCCTTTTAAACTTTTTATTTTTGAGACAGGGTTTCACTAAGTCATGCACACTGCCACTGTCCTTGAATTCATGATCCTCCTGTCTTGGCCTCCCAAGTTGCTGGGGTTATAAGCATGTACAATGGTG